>CM060420.1:25085366-25290143 GCA_030545235.1 Helianthus tuberosus | reverse complement strand
GGTCGCACAGCTTAATTCTCTTTTGCACAGTAGGGTGCTGTTTTCGTGAAAGACGAAACAGGAGGACGTCTTTTCAGTTTTCGAATTCCAACTCTGCAAAGCACTGAGCATCGTCTTTACCCGAGGGTGCGGGTGATTTAGTGGTATACCATGAAGGTCTGAATCAGAGTCCCAGTTGCACATCGATGCAACACGAGAGAGTGATGACATACGTGATGGAGTTACAAAGAGGAACTGTACGACACACACAACTGGCGGTGAAAACCGTGGCCTTGGGATTTTAGATGGAGGCATCACTTGGACGGTACCAGATGCGTTATTTAGACCGATCACAAGGGCCTCCCATGCACCTTGGCTTCGACAGAGCTAAATCAGTTAATGGCATCGCTGGAGGGAACTTTTGGAAGATTACAGCTATTAAACTTGAACGTGCACGAGCTTTGCAGCTCACGATCGACTCTAACTTACCTGATCAGACTCGCTCTGTTCAAACTGAAGAACTGAAGGAAGAGGATTTTCAAGTTGAACCCATGCGGGGCATGGAGAAGCAACCTTTGACAGGTTGGACGATACTCGTTACCTCATTGAACGAATGTGGGTCTCATTATACGGCAACTGTAGCCCCACAATGGAAGCATCCTGGCACTCGGCCATTTCCTTTCCCATTTCCACCTTGAGCGTTGTTACTGTTTTCTCCTTGTCTGGGACTCTTCATCCCACAACCATCCTTGTTGTGTCCTTTCCTCCCGCACCTAGGCTTTTGACATCCACAATCGTGGTGATACTTGCACCCAGCACGTCTTGGTTTAGTTTCTAAGTAAATCTTATCATTGGCCTATTTGTTGTTAGGGCAATCTTTCTTGAAATGCCCTTTGTCCCCGCAGTCAAAACAACCTCGAATAGATCTTTGTTCATCATTATTCGTTCGGGTATCTTCGGTGAGCTTCCTTTTGTTCTTTCCGGACGACTCTACCTGAGTCTCCTTGTCAGGGTTTGCAAGTTTTTCTAGTCTAATTGCTTCCGTAACGAGTGCCAAGCCCATCTTACTTGCAGCCATAGTTGTTGGTGGCGTAGATGCTGTCATTAAGCTCAGGACTTGAGGTGCCAGTTCACAAATGAAATGTCCTAATTTCTTCCATTCTGGTTCCACCAAGTACGGAACGACTTGTGCCAAATCATGAAGTCTTTGCATGTATTCCAACATTTTCGGACCTTCCATCATCAGGCTCTGGAATTCACCTTCCAACCTCTGGGTTTCTGTTTGGGTGCAATACTTCTTACGCATTATTCCTTTCAACTCATCCCAAGTTAACGCGTATGCTGTAGTCAGGCCCATTATTCGAACCTGAAGATTCCACCATAATCGAGCTCCATCTTGAAACAACTCAGAAACGTATGGGACTTGTTGTTCTGGCGTACAACCACTCATTCGAAAGATGGATTCCATACTTTCAATCCATTTCACAAAAGCTATGGCACCTCCAGTGCCGTCGAACTTCGGAGGCTTGTAGTTGAGGAAGTGCCAGTAGGGACAACCGTTATTTTATGAGGTACCTTTGCTAGGTTCGGAGCGTAGGGCCTCGTGCTGTGCTATAGCTGCAGCAATTATCTCTGCTAGGTTCGCAACCTGGCTTTGCGGAAGCATGGGTTTATTTGGTGTGACTTCTTAATACCATAGCTTAATCATAACAAAGCTATATGAAAATAAAACCATGCAGATCATCCATTGATTTAAGTTTGAAAAGTAAAATACCACAACATTGTCTTAAGGCGTTGACACACGCAACGGAAATTACAACCTAATAACATAAAAACATTGTTTGAAAGACACAACCACAAACATAAGATAGACGTATTTTAAGAACTGTGACTCGTCCAGGTAAAAGCCACAATCCCCTAAACTCGGATGATCCCATAACTCTACGCAGCGTGAAAACATAGCATACCATGCCAGATCCTTAGTTCCCTGAAATACATGTAAGTTGGAAAAATCAACAATAATGTTGAGCGAGTTCATGTGTAAGTGAGTAAGTAAAACCTTTGTAAGTATAAAAATCCTGGTATGTAGCAAATAAGGAAAAAGAGATCGATTAATGTGTAGCTAATACATTAATAAGTGACATGGACTAGGAAGCACTCAAACCTGTAACGCGTATTTCATACCGGTCCTTCCGGCGGAACGACATAGTCACCACATGCAGCCGCACGCTGGCCCATGTGTGGGGCTCGCAACACCCGATAGATCTATCAGTCATGCCTCTCGGTCCTTATACAAGGATTAATGGTCTTACGATAATAGCCTATCCATTCACATGATCTAGTAGTAGGTTCCTTAGCTAATCATACCGTGTATAAAACGTTTGTAATCAGTATGTAACATGTATTTCACCCCGAAGTTGTAAAACTGAAAACAGTTAAAAGAAAAGGGGGAGCATGAACTCACCGAAGTGCGTCTATAAAAAGTATCTCCCAGAAGACCTGCTGTGCGACGACCTACACGTACTAACTTCTATTAGACGGACGACCGTGCCTTAGTTTAAGGTTAAATGTCTTTGGGAAATAGTTAGGCAACTATTTCGTAATTACACTTCGTAATTATTTGGTAAATATATTCCTTCCCAAGGATGGGGGATTTAATACATGTGCGTTTGTATAACTTCGAAATATATTATTAAGTCTCACTTAATCAAATATATTTTATTTCATTTGTCTAAAATACTTTATTCCCAAAATATAAATATTTTTCTCAAAAATATTATATTTTATTCCATCTAATTTTCCAAAATAATACTTTTGTCAAAATACGCGTTTAAGAGTATTTTCTGAAAATACGTAAGTTACGGATAAAGATCGGGTGGTATTAATAATACCGTTGTAACTTAAATATTTATTGTGAGGGCGTTCGAATTATTTTGGAGCCGTGAATATTTAGTAATATTATTTTTACCCTAAAAAAATAATATTTACGTAGTTCACAAAATAATCATAAAAATTTCACAAGCGTTGTTATGGAAAATATATACTAAATATATATTTTAGCAAGTTTTATTTTGTGAAAATCCCACCTCCGACACTTGGAAGTTTCGTAATAAAAATCGTGGCGAAAGTTATTTGGGAAAACAATGTTAAAAATATATCCGTAACACTTGTGATAAAAATCTTTCCAAGTGTTAGATTTTTGGAAAATTTCGCCAGAGTTTCCTCTGTAACTGGAGGTGGCCACGCTTACAAGCGTATCATTTTCTTTTAAAATTTCAAATCAACAATGTTCCCAACATCAATTACAAACAATATTCCAACATCATACTAGTTCAAAAATATCACAAACGTATGAACTTGTGGGTTGTGTAAAAGTGTGTAGTAACTTCCCATTATTTTTAATAGATCTTTCTATTTTTATAAATGGAATCGGTTTCTCGAAAATCTTATTTTTACAGAAAATGCATTTGTACATCTTCTAGTAAAAAAATTTCAAAAGTAATTCTTTTGTTAAAACTTTTTGTCACACAAGTGTCTACACACTTGTGTGTTTACAAAAATTACCTTTGTTCTGGAAAGATCCAGCTTTAAAAATATGATTTCTTTTGACACTTGGTCCTTTGAAAATACCACTTGTAGATCCGTAGATCTACTAGTTTAGAACTCCATTTTGTAAGAAAATTGTTTTTACACAAGTTCATGGTTATAAGTAGTAGTGTTCTTCATCTAACCACTTTTCACACTAAAACATACACTAGGTCATGTTCCAGAACATGACTTAGTCGGGTTAGATGACGATCCGAACTAACACTAGCATAAAACAACACTAAATAATCATAACAAAACAAGTCTTATAAGTTTTACACCAATATTCATCTATTAACCACTTTGTTTATATTATTTTAGTAGACTTTAAATTTTGTTCTTACATGATCATAAATTTCAACCGTCAAAATTCTTATTAACCACTTTAGAATGGATCAAAAAGGCGTTTAAAGTCACTTACTACTAGCTCGAGGCTAGGGAAGAAACTAGTCGAAAAACGAGTGGTTAATAGCGTTGAGGTGAGGTCCTTGCTATTCCGTATGCACCGAGCTTCCTTATACGCGATCCCTCACACTTGAATGTATATAAAATAGCTTGATCAAATTTGAAAAGTGGGTGGATGTAGGATGTGGTTCTCGGCCGTGAGTAGCCAAAGAGAGAAAGAGAATGAAAATTTTGTGTTAACTTTGAAGTGGATGATGGTTCTTATCACACATGTTTATTTATAAACCCTTTTTAACTAAGATCCTTTGTGCAAAGTGTAGGTTAGATATTTGACAATCTTAATATAATAATCAAAATTTGTGAGGTTGTGTCCCCTAGGGGAACCGGACGGTCATGGGGGGGGGGGGTATGATGGTTAGATTTGGACTAAATAGTTAGTGGTTAAGTTAGTTTAGTTGGAGATCTAATTAGTGTATTATGTGGTGTGTAATTTATAACGGGTGTTAGGGTATTCGGGGACCCTAACTGGCTCAGAAAAGAAAAACAATGTCATGTCAATATTTTTTATGTCCCGGGTTAAGTCCGGTTGTACGGTTTGATATTAATCCGTTAATGTGCTAAATAAATATTTAAAGTGTCGATAATAATATTTTTAGTGACACAGTTTATCCCCGACACTTTGGAAAGTGTCTAGAAATATTTTTCTCATGTTATGGCACTTTACTAGTTAGCTAATTGCTGAATTTTTATTTAAAGTGCAGAATTTTGTACTCGAAGTACATTTTAGGCACATCCGGTCACTATAAATATCACCTAGTGACGCAGTTCTACAATCCTTACTTCCCTACACTCTCTACTAGTGTAGTAAACTATTTCCGGCTCATGCTGGCCTTAGAGGCAGTGTCTGCCTGATGCTGGTTATATCAGCATGTTTAATGGGTATCCCGTATAGTGTGCTCACTGTGCTTTTTGTGCATCAAGGTTGTCACTGATGTTTGTGTAAAAATAATAGAGTGACAGTATAAAGTGTGATGCATGTATGTGTATGTATCAGAAATCAGTAAGCAGTTTAACCACAACTGTAAGCAAGCACAGTAATTAAACAGTAATTAAATATTAATTAATTCGTACGGATACCTGGTTTGGTGAGGGTTGTCACAGAAACATTGCGAACTCGAAACTGATTGTATATACGTGCGTACTATAGGTCGTGATTGATTAATTGTGAGCATGTATTCCTTTAGCATACCGAGCAAACCAAGGTGAGTTCACACTCTTACCAAGGCATGGGATTCCCGGGGTTGGGAATAGGATTGAATGATTACTTGTACTTACATCACTACTGAAATACGTACCACTGACCTCGTTAGGTGTAGGACACCTATAGATACAGCTAGACTAGTAAAACATGGGAAGCCCCCACTAATCTTCGCACACATGTCTGTGAGACCGCGATACAAATGCTAATCTTCGCACACATGTCTGTGAGACCGCGATACGAATACTAATCTTCGCAAACATGTCTGGGAGACCGCGATACAAATACAAATACAACTAGTCTAGGATACATGGGAAACCCCCACTAACCTTCCAAACATGTCTGGGAGATGGATACATGGGAACCCCCACTAACCTTCGCAAACTAGTCTAGGATACATGGGAAACCCCCACTAGTCTAGGATACATGGGAAACCCCCACTAACCTTCGCATACATGGGAACAAATGATTTACGAACGAATACTATAACTAAACAACCAACTGTGAACTCGCTCAACTTTGTTGTTGACTCGTTGGTACATGCCTTGCAGGTCGTTAGGTACTCATGGAGCTTGCACGGGGAGGCACAGTCGTTGTGGGACATGGATCGTGGATGCCATGTTAAACGTTTATGACATTTCAAACTTATTACTTATGTTGGGTTTTACATTTATGCTTCCGCTAAACATTGATACTATACTTTTGTTTTGAACACCTTTCATATTGTTTGGTTAATTTACATTTACTCATTACATTGTTCAATATGATTGGTGGTTTGATCCTGGTCAGTCACGCCTCCAAGCGGTGATACTCCGCGTGTGGATTTTGGGGGTGTGACAGATTGGTATCAGAGCCATTGGTTATAGCGAACTTGGTTTTAATAAGGGAAAATTTTGTTAAAACCAGACTATAACCTGTACAGTGCTCAACGATCCACAACGACGCTTCGCTCCACGTGCAAGACTCGAAATTCTAGGTAATACTGTTCATGTTTACATTGCCTACTTGCTAGATTACATAGAACTTTGCTCATGGTATGATTAGATAAACGTAACAACTATTGCTTGAGAACACTTGTGTGCTTACACTCTACTGTCATCGCATTTCTCGCGAACCTCTCTCACCTATGTTGCCTTTGATATGAAGATCATGGCTGGACGCATTAACATGACTCAAGCCCAGCTGACGGCTCTGATTAACGAACAAGTTGCTGCGGCACTTGCAGCCGCACAAGCAGGAGGTATACCCTGCAGTCGTAACTCACACAAGGATCTTTAGATCCTACACTCCTAAAACAACTCTTGTGTTTAACCTTGTCCTGATTCTTATACACAACAGGTCAGCACGCTCAGCCACCTGTTTGCACCTTCAAGACTTTCATGGACTGTCGTCCTAGCACATTCAGTGGCACGGAAGGAGCAGTTGGACTCCTCCATTGGTTTGAAAAGCTCGAGTCCGTATTTGAGATGTGTGAATGCCCTGAGGCTCGCAGGGTGAAGTACGCCACTGGTACTCTAGAAGGCATTGCGCTGACTTGGTGGAATGCGCAAGTTCAGATGTTAGGGTTGGCAGCTGCTAACGCCACCCCTTGGAACGATTTCAAGGAACTAATCAAGCAAGAATACTGTACACGTGATGACATCCACAAGTTAGAAGTGGACTTCTTTAATCTGAAAATGACGGGGTCGGAGATTGAGGCGTATACGAAAAGGTCAAACGAGCTGGCCATCTTGTGTCCAACCATGGTGGACCCCCCTATCAAGCGTATTGAGTTGTATCTCAAGGGGCTAGTATCGGAAATTCAAAGTCATGTGGCATCGGCCAATCTTGCTACTATCCAGGATGTTACTCGTCTTGCTCATCGCCTCACAGATCAGGCAGTGGAACAGAACAAGCTGCCCAAACGTATCAGTGCTACTAATGCTACTACTTCCGCTACTCCCAGCGACAATAAGCGGAAATGGGATGGGGATTCCAGCAAGGGTTCAGCTACAGCTCAGTCTCAGGAACAGCAGCGGAAGACTGATAACTACCAGAGCCCTGGTCAGCAATTTTCTGGTAGTCAAAGACAGGGTGGATATAGAGGAAATCTCCCAAGGTGCAATACATGCAACAGGCACCACAATGGCCAGTGCAACAAGGGTCGTTGTCAGCGGTGTCTCAAGATTGGTCATGAGGCTAAAGATTGCAAGAGCTCACGACCTGCTAATCAGAACCAGCAACAACAACCACCCGCTCCACGAAACTAGCAACAACAACAACAGCGAGGCAATAGGGGATGCTTTCAATGTGGGGATGAAGGCCACTTCAAGCGGGACTGCCCCCAGTTAAACCAGAAACAGAATAACAACAATAATCAGGGCAACGGGAACAACAATGGGGGAAACAATAACGACAATGGTGCTAGGGGTCGTGCATTTGTGCTGGGTCAGGGTGATGCAAGGAACGATCCTAATGTGGTTATGGGTAAGTTTCTTCTCGACGACTTTTATGTTACTATATTATTTGATTCGGGTGCGGATACCAGTTATATGTCTCTGAAAGTTAGCCAAATGCTTAAACACGCACCAACACTTTTGAACACCAAACATTTCGTAGAGTTAGCTAACGGTAAAAGTCTAGAGGCCACACACGTAGTTCAGGGTTGTAATCTTATCCTCGCTGGTCAGACTTTCTCTATCGATCTCATTCCCATAGCTCTGGGTAGTTTTGACATCGTCATTGGTATGGATTGGTTATCTCAACAACAAGAAGAGATCTTATGCAAAGAGAAGATTGTTCGTATTCCCCGTTCTGGCAAAGAACCTCTAGAAGTTCATGGTGACAAGAGTGGTGCCGTGGTTGGCATCATCTCCTTCCTGAAGGCTCAGAAGTGTTTGCGAAAGGGCCACACTGCTATCTTAGAACTTGTTACTGACGCATCAGCGAAAGAGAAGAGATTAGAGGATATTCCAATAGTACGCGATTTTCCTCAAGTGTTTCCTGAAGATTTACCTGGGCTACCGCCTCATCGCCAGGTCGAATTTCAGATCGAGCTAGCTCCTGGAGCAGCACCCATAGCTCGAGCACCTTATCGCTTAGCCCCAACCGAACTGGAAGAACTGTCCAAACAATTGCAAGAACTCTTGAATAAGGGTTTCATTCGTCCTAGCTCTTCGCCCTGGGGAGCTCCAGTATTATTTGTGAAGAAGAAAGACGGTACCTTCCGCATGTGCATAGATTACCGTGAACTGAACAAGGTGACTGTGAAGAATCACTATCCTCTTCCACGCATCGATGACTTATTCGACCAGTTACAAGGGTCGAGCTATTACTCGAAGATTGACCTGAGGTCAGGCTACCATCAACTGAGAGTCCGGGATGAGGACGTCTCCAAAACAGCATTCAGAACACGCTACGGCCATTATGAGTTTCTGGTCATGCCATTCGGATTAACAAACGCACCGGCAGTCTTCATGGACCTTATGAACAGAGTGTGCAAACCTTATCTTGACAAGTTCGTTATTGTTTTCATCGACGACATCCTGATCTATTCGAAGAGTCAGGAGGAACACGAGCAGCATCTACGACTTATTTTGGAACCCCTTCGAACTGAACAGCTGTACGCCAAGTTCTCGAAATGCGACTTCTGGCTTCGTGAAGTTCATTTCCTAGGCCACGTAGTAAACAAGGATGGAATTCATGTTGATCCATCGAAAGTTGATTCGATCAGGAACTGGCCTGCACCGCGTACACCAACAGAAATCCGCCAATTTTTGGGTTTGGCGGGCTACTACAGAAGGCTCATCAAAGACTTTTCAAAGATTGCACAACCCCTCACCTCCCTAACTCAGAAAGGTGTTATCTACCATTGGGGTAATACACAGGAATCAGCATTCCAACACTTAAAGGATAGACTTTGTAGCGCACCTATTCTTTCATTGCAAGAGGGCACAGACGATTTCGTGGTTTATTGTGACGCATCAATTCAGGGTCTTGGTTGCGTACTGATGCAACGGGATAAGGTTATTGCTTACGCCTCACGCCAACTCAAGATTCACGAAAGGAATTACACTACACACGATTTGGAGCTGGGAGTTGTTGTCTTCGTGCTCAAGATATGGAGACATTACCTGTACGGTACCAAGTGTACCATCTACACCGATCACAGGAGTCTCGAGCATATCTTCAAACAGAAGGAATTAAACATGCGTCAGCGTCGATGGGTCGAGCTTTTAAACGATTACGAATGTGCCATCAAGTACCATCCAGGCAAAGCCAATGTTGTGGCTGACGCCCTTAGTAGAAAAGACACTATACCTAGACGCGTATGAGCATTACAGCTTACTATCCAGTCTAGTCTTCTGGCACAGATACGAGACGCTCAGGTAGAAGCATTGAAACCAGAAAACGTCAGGGCTGAAGCCCTACGCGGCTCAAGGCAACGGTTAGAACAAAAGGAAGACGGCGCCTACTACGTAACCGGACGCGTTTGGGTCCCACTGTATGGCAACTTACGCGAGCTCGTAATGGATGAAGCACATAAGTCTGGCTACTCGGTACATCCAGGTTCTGATAAGATGTACCACGATTTGAAAACTACATATTGGTGGCCTAGCATGAAAGCTCACATAGCAACTTACGTTAGCAAGTGCTTGACTTGCGCGAGAGTCAAGACTGAATATCAGAAACCCTCAGGCCTACTCCAACAACCAGAGATACCACAATGGAAATGGGAGCAAATTTCCATGGATTTTGTTACTGGCCTGCATAGATCTCAACGTGGAAATGATACTATTTGGGTGATCGTGGATCGACTCACAAAGTCTGCACACTTCTTGGCTATCAAGGAAACGGATAAGTTCTCCACTCTAGCAGATGTCTACCTTAAAGAAGTGGTCTCGAGGCACGGGGTGCCCACCTCTATTATCTCTGATCGTGATGCCCGATTTACTTCAGAACTGTGGCAGGCAATGCACAAATCTTTTGGCTCTCGATTAGACATGAGCACCGCTTACCATCCGCAAACAGATTGGCAGTCTGAACGCACCATCTAAACCCTAGAAGACATGCTGCGGGCATGTGTTATCAATTTCGGCAACGGCTGGGAAAAACATCTCCCGTTAGTGGAGTTTTCGTATAACAACAGTTACCATACCAGCATTCAAGCCGCTCCATTTGAGGCATTGTACGGGGGTAAATGCCGATCACCTCTTTGTTGGGCAGAGGTGGGTGATAGTCATATCACAGGTCCAGAACTTGTAGTAGACGCAACGGAAAGGATTGCACAGATACGACAACGCATGGCGGCAGCGTGTGACCGTCAGAAAGCGTACGCAAACAAGTGCCGGAAACCACTCGAGTTCCAAGTTGGGGATCGAGTGCTACTCAAAGTTTCACCCTGGAAGGGTGTGGTTCGTTTTGGCAAATGGGGCAAGCTCAACCCGCGATATGTCGGACCGTTCGAAATCATTGAGAAAATAGGCAAGGTGGCCTACAAACTAAATCTGCCCGCAGAACTCAGTGCAGTTCACAATGTTTTTCACGTGTCAAATCTGAAGAAGTGTCTGTCAGATAAGACCCTCATAGTTCCTTTGAAGGAGCTCACTATCGACGATCAGTTGCGATTCGTCGAGGAACTAGTTGAAATCACGGACCGAGATGTTAAGGTCCTCAAGCACACCAGAATACCTCTTGTTCGAGTTCGTTGGAACTCCCGTCGTGGCCCAGAGTTTACCTGGGAACGAGAAGATCAAATGAAACTCAAGTATCCCCAGTTATTCAGAAACAGTGCAACCACTACTGAGGCTGAAGCTACTACAGAATTTCGGGACGAAATTCCAAATCAACGGGGGGATGATGTGACACCCCAGGGAAACCAGTAAACTACACAACACAACTAGCTTCCTCAGTAACCACGTGCTAAATTTCGGGACGAAATTTCTTTCAAGTTGGGGATAATGTGACAACCCAAGTTTTCAAGGTCTCTATTTGACTTGACCTTGTACTCATTGGCAAAGTGTTATATATATATATATATATATATATATATGGTGTGCATTACATTTGATTGTGTGTTAATAATATCTTTCAGGTTAATATTGTGTTATGTGTAATTAAATGGGGAACTTTGACCGATCACCCTCTAGCCGAAAACCCCCCCACCCGAAAACACTCTTGTGGCGAAAACACTCTAGTGTTTTCGTCCACTAACTAGCCAACGAAAACAGGAAATGGGCCTTGGCCCAGTGATGATCTATTATATGTTAACACAAATAAACCAAAGCCCTTTTGTTAATTAAGATCGTGTATTACTTGTTGCTTATCAATATCTCTAAACAAACCCTAATCTCCCTACAAAATACGTATGACAGTGGAACACACCCCTTCCCCTCGTGAGATATCATTCTGTTATCAAAAGATCTCGGTTAGTATAATCTCATTTGTTTTAGTTTTGAATTGATTGCTTTTATCTATATGTGCACCGATGTGATGTATGTTCAGAATTATCTGAGTATTTATGTTTAGAATATAGAATTTGCATGAATCACTGGGTCATCCTAATCATGATTTGGTCATGGTCGGCCATATGTGAAATGTATGGATTCATTGATCTAGGATTTAATAAAATAATGAGTCTGTATGAGTGGGCCGCATTTGGTGATTTTCAAATAGTTGTTGTTGCCGATCATGAGAGTGGGCCGCACATGGTGATCTGCAAATTGTCAGAAACCATTTCTTTTATAGGATCACAATCTTTAAAATCGGTGGTCAACACATTAAGAAAAAGGTTATGATATTGATAAAGATTCATGAATGGCATAATGATTGGTAGTGCATTAATTGTTAACTTGATTATGTTCATCGACTTGATTGGATGTTTGTCCTAGTGCCGTAAATGTCACTATGAAATTAGGGATCATGCATAGGTATGTGCGATGATGATGATGATTAGGGATTGCTGAATGTGTAACTGATTTCTGATGAGGATGATGTAACCGCCGAAAACACCTTCAGGCGAAAACACAGGGACCAACGAAAACACTCAGTGTTTTCGTCACATCTTATGCTCGACGAAAACCCAAAGGGTTTTCGCCATACTTGTGATTTCATTGAATACCATTGTACAGTAACTCTGTTAAGTCATTAACCTTGTTAAGTTGTTAACTCCTGTTAGGATACTTGATTTTGTCAAACATGTTAACACTGTTAAGTTATATAACCCCGTTAGAATGATAACTCGGTTGATACGTTAATTCTGTGGTATGTTAACTCTGTTAAACCTGTTAATTGATTTAACTGCTTATGTGATACATGATGTTAATTGCTAAGCACTTTGTGACATAGATTGCATGTGAAACATTGCGAACTCGAAACTGATTGTATATACGTGCGTACTATAGGTCGTGATTGATTAATTGTGAGCGTGTATTCCTTTAGCATACCGAGCAAACCAAGGTGAGTTCACACTCTTACCAAGGCATGGGATTCCCGGGGTTGGGAATGGGATTGAATGATTACTTGTACTTACATCACTACTGAAATACGTACCACTGACCTCGTTAGGTGTAGGACACCTATAGATACAGCTAGACTAGTAAAACACGGGAAGCCCCCACTAATCTTCGCACACATGTCTGTGAGACCGCGATACAAATGCTAATCTTCGCACACATGTCTGTGAGACCGCGGTACGAATACTAATCTTCGCAAACATGTCTGGGAGACCGCGATACAAATACAAATACAACTAGTCTAGGATACATGGGAAACCCCCACTAACCTTCGCAAACATGTCTGGGAGACCGCGATACGAATTAATACGATACCTGGTACAAGCGAACAAATGATTTACGAACGAATACTATAACTAAACAACCAACTGTGAACTCGCTCAACTTTGTTGTTGACTCGTTGTTACATGCCTTGCAGGTCGTTAGGTACTCATGGAGCTTGCACGGGGAGGCACAGTCGTTGTGGGACATGGATCGTGGATGCCATGTTAAACGTTTATGACATTTCAAACTTATTACTTATGTTGGGTTTTACATTTATGCTTCCGCTAAACATTGATACTATACATTTGTTTTGAACACCTTTCATATTGTTTGGTTAATTTACATTTACTCATTACATTTTTTAATATGATTGGTGGCTTGATCCTGGTCAGTCACGCCTCCAAGCGGTGATACTCCGCGTGTGGATTTTGGGGGTGTGACAACATACATCAAAGGCATAGTTCTTAAATTGGAACTTTAATAGCATCGCATTAGAAACATAAAATTCAACTTTTGTCTATGAAACGTGAAACATTTAACTTGGACTATTTTGCAACATATGCTTCTTCAACCAAGGACGCCAATCTTCGAGATGCGAGTATCTCTCATATCCAAGCCAAGGAGATCATTTAATCATTCCTAATATACATGAAACAATCTAACATGAATGTAAAAACAATCAGTTAGATAAATTGAGCGAGTTCTTGTTTTGTAACTAACTTTAATATAAAATACCAATTTAAAACATACTTTTGTAGACCACACAAAAGTATAACATAACACACATAAAATTAATCATTGCATTTTAGGTTCACTCTAGCCTATGTTAATAAAAATAAAAATGCATGGAAATTATTATGAGATACACTATTTTATCTAGCATTTGTATTTTATGGGTTAAAGGTGAAAACATGACAAAAGGATCTGGTTGATTAAATAAATGAGACAAAGATGAATTAGTTGAGTTTATATGAAATAAAAAGACTTAATTGTTGTTGGTTTGCCTTACAGGAGCCAAACTTAATTAATTTAAAGGATGGAAATATGATTCATACATGTAAACGTGTGATCGTGAAAGAACTAAAGTGGGCTTCAAATTTATTATGATGGGCTGGGCCCATAAATTAGAATTCTTGTCGACAAGTTGAAGCATAAAAGGCAGGAGGTGACACAAAGAAAGGGGAATCTTTGGTGGACGGCTGAAGAGAGGGACGCAAAGAGAAGGCAGCCGCCTTTTGGCTGCTGTACACCGTTCAAGGCATGGGTGATTAGGTGGCTTTCTTCAAGCGTACGGTTCGTAGGGTTGAACACTTTTCTCAGTTTATTCATGTTTGGATTTGTTTTTCACATTAACAACGTCGTATAAACAATTTGATTTGTTGGTTTATTTATACTATTTGCATGTGTTTTGAGTTCTTGCTTTACTACTTGCTCGGGTGATGACAAGACCTTGTAGCTTGTTGGGTGACATAGAGTAAGTTGACTCTGTTGCTGCATTTATGTCTATCGCCTGCGTCAAGACAGATCGTAGCAGAAACAGATTAATTCTAGCCTTATGTTGTTATAATTAGTCAAAAGGCAAGGTGACATTTCTGTAATTAATGAGTAGTCTCATTAATTCCCCTTGGCCTATAAATAGAAGTCTTAGGGTTAGACTTTTAGACTTTTGGTATTTGCACTTTTGGAGATCTCTAGCTAGAGAGAGAAAGTGCTCAAGGTGTTTCACGGTTCTTGTATCTTTTCAGATCTTATATCGAATCAAAGATTATATTACGGTCGTGTGTTCGGTCACGTTTGTGTACGGATTCCACACGTTACACGAGTCGGTTCACAATCGTTTCGGAGTCAAAACCGGTCCTACAGACTCACATTAGTAAATAGGGTAATTAAACTGTAAAAGATCTAATGACAAAGACCTGTTTTTATTACCACTTAAATTAACCAACTTTTCAGCACCATGTCTATGCGGTGTCCAATTAATGATTAAACTGAGTTTGGTGTGAACCTAGAATCTGAAACTTGGAGGACATTACCTTTATCTTTTATGACTTTCCTCAGATGATTGATTTCTAGATTTTCACATTAAACTCTGTTTTTTTTATTCTTATTAACTGGTAAATCTTTACCACTTGTGTTGATTTTGTGAAACGTTTATTATATTCGAATAGTTTATCGTTTATCAAGCGTATTAGCGATTTCCTTGCATCGCTAGTGGGTTGGTAAATTGGTGGGTAACTGATATAATCAAACGCATTATTAGGTTGTATGGTGAGTCTTAAAAACTATCCCTAATAATTAATCAAAGTCATTAATTCCAAGGTCATGTCTATGTGGTGTTATGAATCTGTAAACGGGTTGTTGTGTTAAACTTGCAATCGGGATTCTGGGTGGGAGTTGCTTTTCTTTAATATATAATAATTACCTAGTTAACCACTAACCACAAATTCCCCGTGGATACGATACCCTACTTACGCTATCTGCTTAGTTTAATAAGGTTTTTACGTGACCCTTACGACAGTCATCAAAATGGCGCCGTTGCTGGGGAATTAGTGCGCATAGTGTTTTTCTAGTTAAAAAAACTAAAAAAGTTATAAAAACAAAAACCAAAAAATAATTTTCTTTTGTTTAGTTCAGTATTACGCTTGGGTATCCTTGTTTGAGTTTGTACAGGTGAATTCTTCGGAACATGGATGGAGCTTGTCAGATGCCGATCAAGATTCAATCAGAATTGTCCATACTCAATCTCCATTTGGACGGCGATGATTTGAACATCACCTGTAGAGAGCAACCGGAGTTTTTATTGAACACGGTCGTGAAAGAAATGCTATATGGTTGCCATGGAACATTCACAAGGATCCTGCTGCTTAAACCAGGGGAATCTGTTCCAGTCTTTTGTACATATATTTTTATTTTATTTTTGAGTCTCTTTTCTTTTCACATTGGGGACAATGTAGATTTTATGTGTGGGGAGGGAGACTAGTGTCTAAAAAATAAAATGAAAAAAATAAAAAAATCTATAAAATTGAAAATGTCCCGCAATTTTTTGCAATAAAATGGAAGATGACAGGTATAATCGGATCATTGGCTTTTAATTACTATATATATATATATATGAGATAATGAACAGTCGATTACGCGTCTAACTTAGGATATGTGGGTAGGCCCAGCCAATTGAAAGGTTTCTTAGGATCGATATAATATACCTTAAATTAGGATTCTTGTGGGTTCTCGCCTTAGAAGCTGTGACAAAATTGAAACTGTGGAGAGTATAAGAGATATGTTATAAATAATAAGCTCATAAGTTTTTCTGATTAAATTCGCACACATTTTTCTTTTTGTGAAAACAAATCCGAAACAGTGTGGCGGCCCGAAAAAATATTCCATCCATTCATTTGAGCACATATAGAAGAAAAAAGGAAAAACGAAGCCTATGGTATTGCTGCGGGGATGGTGACTCATGTGGTACACACCCTCTAGGTGGAGTTATAAAAAATATGTGAAGTTTATGGCATTAACCATGGGATGGTGACTCGTGTGGGGTATGTCCACTAAACTGATCATAAGAAAAACATGTCAAAGCTCATAACCATCATCCATTATCCATCATAAATTTAATCGGAATTACATAAGGGATTTTTATATTAGACAATAGATTATATATCTTTTAATATCAGAAGCTTGAAGCGGGATTAGGTGGCGTTGTAATCTTTTGAGTGTGAGATCCATAGATAACTATAATTATTTGAACTAAATGAATCGTGAATATGGGCTCGGAAGATGGCGGTTGGGTTTAAGTGGACCATATACCTGCAATCTTGATTAATGGGTGGTTTGATTATTTAATAAATTAACTTAATATATTAAATGCCGATGTTCTGATTGTGATTCCATTGCAAATATTTTTTTTTGGGAAAGAAAAAGATAAGTGTGGGGATTTTGATTAGTGCATTTTAGGTTCACTCTAGCCTATGTTAATAAAAATAAAAATGCATTGAAATTATTATAAGATACACTATTTTATCTAGCATTTGTATTTTGTGGGTTAACGGTGAAAACATGACAAAAGGATCTGGTTGATTAAATAAATAAGACAAAGATGAATTAGTTGAGTTTATATGAAATAAAAAGAATTAATTGTTGTTGGTTTACATTACAGGAGCCAAACTTAATTAATTTAAAGGATGAAAATATGATTCATACATGTAAACGTGTGATTGTGAAAGAATTTAAGTGGGCTGCAAAATGATTATGATGGATTGGGCCCATAAATTAGAATTCTTGTCGGCAAGTTGAAGCATAAAAGGTAGGAGGTGAGACAAAGAAAGGGGAATCTTTGGCGGACGTGTGACAATTGTGCTCTTGTAAACACTGTACGATGTAGAACAATTTTAAATATCAATGAAACATGGTGTTTTGATTCCAATATTTGTTTATTTATGTTTGACAACTTTACGTTTGATTCTTGTTCGATTTCGAGCTTTTAAACACTTTATAGAAAGTTATGCGCAAACTGTTACGTAAACGTAATCAGTTTAACGCAACAAACACTCTGGAACAGTGACATAAGCTAAACATACCCTAAATATCCATTACATAACTTAGAAATAAGTTTTGAAGGATTCGGTATGGCTAAAACAAGTTTATTCGATCGCATGGACTATTTGCGACAAACTGCAAAAGTCTGCCAATTCGCATAGCAACGTACACTCCGGAACAAGATCATAAGCTAAACATAACCTATAAACCCTTTACATAGCTTAGAAATAAGTTTTGACGCTTATTTGATCACAGGGACTAAAAGTGTCAAAACTACGAAAGTATGCAAGTGCATGCATATCTTGCGTTCTGACCACATCCAGACATCCAAAAAAAAATTTAATCACTAAAATATTGTATTTTAGTGATGGGCATGCAAAAATACCATTCGTCGTGTAATTTGAATCGTTTTCGCGTCCTTTCGAGTTTCGTCGTAATTAACCGAAAAACGCGATCGTACGACCAAACGAACCGACATCCATGATATTTACAAGCATATTTCAAGTATCCTATGCTTTAACATCCTTATAAAGCCTTGAAATTGGGTTAACGGGGGTTAAATGCATCGAAAAACAAGTTTTGGGCTGCGGGGACCATTTCTGCCAAACATTGAAAGATCAGAACAACACCTGGCTGTCGGGCCGCGACTCCTGAGACTGTCTGGGTCACGGGGCACGAAGATAGAGCTAGGCAGAAACTAGTTTTTCTTAAAAACAACTGAATTGGTTGGTTTTCGCTGGTTATTTTCTTGTTTGGGGACCAAGTGAAGTGTCCAACAAGCTCTCTAATCAGTCCCTAACACTTGTAGGGTGTAGGTCATTCCTTGGAGAATACATAATCCACATGTAATGATCCTATGAACTCTTGATTCCTATAAATAGCAAGCTCCATTTCATTCTTCCTTGCTCATTTCCTTCATTCTTCACTCTAAGCTCTGATTTGAGGCTACCACACTTGTTGGAGGCTTCATAACTGAGTTTTCTTAATCATATTTTCATCCAAGAACACTTGTAAGTGTTCTTCCTAGCTTTGACCATGAATTGGTCAAGACAAAGTTCAATTGAACTTTGCAACGTGATCGTAATCACGATGGTTATAGTCCCTTGCGACTATACCTACTGATTACCACGTTGACTAGTCGAAGTGACGAGTCAAAGTTTCGGTCAAAATGCACGATTATGTGCATTTTGCGACGGAACTATTTTCGGGTATCAAAACACTTTGTTTTGATACACTTTTTTTTATACCAAATCAGTTTTCCAACTTAGTTAAACATGTTTTAACATGATTAACTCATCACTTTTAGTTTAGTGCATATTTAGGGTCGTAAGTCAAGCGGTTTTAACAACCGCTTAGACTTTCGAACCCGACCCGTTTGGTTGATCATTAGGATCCAACCAAACATATATTGTCACCATAGTTGTATATGGAATAACCTTCCAAGGTTATACCTTATGGTCACTTTGTTTGATTAGTTGTATGATAGGTAGTTTATATTCCTTAGAAAAATGACCAAAATGACCTTTTTGCGCATAATTTCAATTTAAGCATATGTAACATAAATTTTGACACTTAAACTGATTATGCAACATTATTAAACATGTTTAGGCATATAAGACTTATCATAGGACTAGTTAGACCATCCGAACGCGCATTTGCGCAAATGACGCGTTAAAGTAGCATAAACTACCTTAACGGGTCATAACGGGTCAAAAGCACTTAGGATTGATTTTAAATCAGAATGTAGGCTTTTTTAAACCATATCATATGAGTTTCAACACTCACTTGGTTTACAAGACCTCATTCTACCCGATCTCCCGATTTAGGCCCCGATTTATTAACATAGTGATTCTATACTAGGTGTCACTTGATTCCTTGATTTCCCGAGCTTTGTTAGTTCACTTAATCGAGGATACCTTGCAAACTCAAGTGAGTACATAGTTCCCCTATTTTATGCTTTCAATTGTTTTGGGGTGATTCATATGTGCTAAAACGATTTCAAGTTTTCAAAAACAAGTACTATGGTTCATATTAAACACAACGATTTCAATAATATGAACAAAGTTGTTGGTGCGTTGATACATAACACGAATGACATTCATTAGCTTTGGCCAAGCCAACCAGTAGTATGTTATGGTACCATAGGATCTGACAAATCCCGTTATCGGACTATCCCCATGGATTTGGTGGGTAATGTGGGTAACGACAGAATCTGTTATTTTAACAAACCCTTTGGTGGTTTGTTAGTCGATTTAAAGATACCCTTTGGTGGTATAGACGAGTCACACAGGTTTGAATGTATTAAAAAAGAATGACCAAAAGTTAGTTTACACAATTAAAACACGGACGATTGAACGAATGATTTTATGACACGGGCGATTGAATGATGATTTATAACACAGACGATTGAACGATGGTTTATAACACAGATGAATTGAACAATTTGAACGATTGAAAACACGGACGATTGATAACACGTACAATTTAACGATTGGTTTATGGTAAGTGATTAGATAACGGAATGGGTGTAATGCGATAAAAGCATGGTAGATACACCGCTGGTACTTTTTATATATAAGTGCTTTTATCATATTTCATTCTGTGTGTAGGTCCCGTTTTCCCGGTGAGGATCGATAACGAACACCTATCCTTGTTTATCACGAACACGGTAACGGGTGCGGAATCCCCGTGACGGTGCAAACCAAACAAAGTGTATAACACACACGCGTATAATCAATGATACACACTCTATTGATCAAACGGGATGAAAACCGAGAACAAACATATACAAACAATGTTTAAAGACTCTCTCTCAAAGTCTCTCTGATTCATCAGTTTCACACAGAAACTGAGTGGGGTATTTATACTAAGACACAGACCAGACATGACGAAACACAAATAACTCTCGGCGAAACACACAAAGTCGACGAAACACATTCTGTTTCGTCAACCAACATATATTCCTAATCTTGTTTCGTCGTTGGTGTTGAAGCCCAATCCAAGTCAAAGCCCACATAAGAATTACGGCCCATGTGAGGAGGTTACGGCCCAAGGTTGTTTCTGTTGACAATCTTTGCACAATTCACATGTAGGACAAATGCTTGACATCATCATGACATCACAGAGATGATGTCATGGTGATGTGTCTCCTGGGACTTGTTCGCGACGCTCCGTGCTTCGCGTGTCGAACTCTGGGGCGCACGACGGAGGAATGTCGTGCCGTCGGGCTTGAGCCGGACCTAACCGAGTCGACCCGAACCGAATCGAACCGAGTCGAGTCGCGTCCACATAAAGTGTACCAACAAACTCCCCCTTTGACGCTACTCGTGAGGTTCGTCTTCTGCGATGGTTCGTCTTCTGTGTCTTTCATGTCGGAGGATCTTCAAAGTCTTCACGCGTCGTAAGCAAAAAGTGTATCAACAAACTCCCCATTTAATTTAGGAAGTGTGTTAACAAACTCCCCCTTAGAATGAACTCTCCATTGAGTCATGCTTGTGAATCTTTTGAACTTCAATTCTTTAGATCCTTGTGGTGTTGATGAGAGGTCAGCGGCAACTCGATCATGTTTATCTTTTGAGTGCCTTCACGTCGTGTCTTCATTCCGAAGCTTGTCATCGAACATGTTCTACTCGCCTTTAGCATCTGCTCAAGCAAGAAATCTAAACGCATAATGAGAACAACCGCTTGGAATATAGTTTCCATAAACAAATGACACATGTGTGACCATTTTACAATCAACTACCGACCGACAACAGTTTGAAAGTTTAGAAAAATGATCAATTTTAATCCTTTAACTTTCAAAACTTGTTAACTTCGATTGTTTATGAAGGTGCAATTGTTTTTCGGCTTACGATCAGGATTTTGGGTAGGATAGACTCGAGTTCCAACATCGGTCAATCAAAAATAAACTAGAAGCAAAATCTTTTTGGATTTTATAAAGTTTATATTAAAACACACCTAAAATCTTTTTGAATTTTTTTTTTCATTTTTCAAATGTAAAGACGGAAAGCAATAAATAAATATATACAAAGATGCATAAACTGAAAACAGTAAATAAATATTTACAGACATTCTTTTTGCGAGTTTCGAGGGTAAGAGAATCATATAAGTGTACGGTCACGTCAAAACGCTCTTTTTGTTCAATTAGTTAACATTTAGATAAGCATCCTATAACAATTATCGGTATTGTTGTCCACTTAAGCTCAACTTATCAGATGTAATCATGGCGAGGGGATACGTTAAGGTATGCTTTATACTTACCGACCGGTGTTCATCCACACACGACACATTCCCGTATCAAGGCATGCGCGAGAGTTCATCTTACCGGTGAGTATACTGATTATCATCTGTTTGACCGTATAAAAGATGTGAGAAACTCACTTATTTTGATTGAAAACAAGCCCTATGTGATATAATCACTTATTGATGAGGAACTTGATTTTCAGATGCATGAAGGGCACAAGAGCAAGTCCGTGAACAGGTCAGTACTTCCGTACAGCAGAGAGACGAACTTGACTCCCGCAAAGAATCTGTGATAATTTATCACTTATTTTGTTTGGACATGTGATTGTTGATCACTTATTGAGGTCGAATGCCATATGTACACGTATGTATAGTATCATGGAAGATCTAGACTTCGTCTCCGTTATTTTTACGGTTTGGGATACAACCATGATACCCAGATGATAAGCAGCATAAAGACCGAATATCTCAGAACCTCGGCAATCTCTCAAACGAAATTTCGGTACTAAGACCATATGCCAATGTGCGGTTCCCACCTGGTCTTCAGTCGATTTAAGATTTATATCACCCTGCACACTTTAATCTGATTGTGAGCCTACCGATACATCTTATATAGAGCTGCTTATCGTTTTTCATTTTGCATTTCAGTTTGAAGAGGTTTCAACAGACCACTGATCTACTATCATTTTCTCTTTTTCTCGCCAGGAAACTCATTTTTGTATTTCTAATGTTTTTGAGTTTTGAAATTTTTCACTGTTTTTGAATTTTTCAAATTTGGATTTACTCCCCCTAAAATCAACAAACTAAGATAAATTTAAAAGACACAAAGGTATTTACAAAAACGATTTCCCGATGTCGGTTAACTCATGTTTTACCTCAATGCCGTTTACCAAAATTAAATTTTGAATCAGAAATGATGTATCGAATTTTGGAAAAATCAGTTGGCACGTCGGTAAGCGGTGCGGACCATGACAACATTGTCTGGCCAAAGAGTGCTATAAGAGGATAACAATTTATAAAGCAGCTTAAATATCGACAAGTAAATGAGAGATTAGAAATTTAAAACCGTATCCTGCAACTGCTTCGTGCATTGCAAGGAATCTGAGCGCTCTCCCAAACTGGATATCCACCCGGTGTGGACTTCAAAGTCGATTTTGTAGCTACTGAGAAATCTCTTCACAGCAACAAGATCAGAAACCTTTGGGTCCGGCTGGTCTTCAACATTGCACCAGCGAAGGTTTTTGTCTTTCTCTTTCAGAAGTAGTGTGCGGTTGTTCAATCCACGCCAAGGCATCCGCACACCCGGTTGGTTTGTTCAACAAACACATTTTCTTCAGCTACACCGCGAAGAAATGTACATTGCACGTTCATCTTGTTGATTTTGAACATCAGACGTGCTGCAGGTGCGTACATTTTGTTTTGAATCTATCCTGGGGACCCGATTAAAGCCTTTAACAATCAAACTTTTGAATGATTTTCATTTTGTCGAAGCTTTCACTCTCTTTCGACAGACAATTCTGTCTTCTTTTCTTTTTCTCTCCAACAAAGGCAACCACTCCTAGAAATAACAATATCTTGGAGCTTTGAGTCGCCTATCTTGTGCATGGACACTCCACTATCAACAATCCTATGACTATCGATAGTTCCTCCTGGAACATCCTGCACACTCACTCAGAGATTAGTTGGAGAGGGGGACCCAAGCCTTCATAGACTTAGGTTGCCCCTGAGAATCAAGAAATGTAATTTCAATCTCTTGATGATTTGGAAATTTCACGCCTCCCCCTGAACCTTCACCTGTTTTTGGTTTCCAAGCTTGTTTCCATTTACCAGATTGTGTATTAATTACAATTTCTGGTTTTAACGGTTGTTGTGAACTTGGTTTCCTTTTAACATTTTCCGGTTTTAAAGCCTTTTCGATCACCTTCACATTCTTATGTCGTTGTTTTGTTTCCTGTTCTTTAATAGTGCGTTTATCATGTTTTGGAGAAACAGGACGACTTTGTGAGTGACCTTGTTCAGAAGGGGCTCTCTCTACAAAATTTGGTTTTGGAGAGTTTGTGCAGTTTTTGATAATGTGCCCAAACTTCCCACACTTGAAACAAGTTCTCCTTTCAACAAACTTAGGAGAACCGGTTCGACTTTCACATGTTGAACCTGTAGATCCAGAGGTACTTGTTCCTTTATCACACCCGTTTGTGTGTTGGGTGTAATTGTTATGAGCATTACGTTTTAAAATCTTGACTTGTTGGACAAAATCGGTGTTTGATTTGTTTTCAAAAGTCTCAATTTTATCTGTACCCTTGGATGTTACAAATTTAACATCATTGTTTTTCTTTTTGAAACGAGCTCCTTTGGTCTCAACCTTCGGTTGTGAACCTTTAGAATTTTGAGCTCGCTGCTGTTGCTGTTTACCCTTAAAAGCGACAGGTTGTTGTTTAGTCGGTAATTTTTGGTTTCCAAATTGTTTCCTCACTTCAGCTTTTGGAATAGGATCACACTGAGTTACTGAAACTCTCGGGATCGCTTTTCCCAAAAACTTAGTTGTATTATCTTCAAACACTTTATCAATCAAGGATTGATTGACGTTTTTTATTGGAAAATATTTGTTTGAATAAATTTTGTCATCACCGACTAAAGTATACAACACGTTATCACTTTTAATGGTAGACACTGTCTCAGTGATAGGATCTATCTCTTGTTTAACAGTTGAGTGCACAACAGGAGTAGGAGGATCACACAGAATGTGATTCTCAAAAGGCACTTCTACTCCTTTGTTCTTCTCAAGAGATTTATCCTCATCACTCACATCTGGTTCATCATCGGACGAATCATAGTCCTCAATTGTGGGAGGACTTTGTTCCGTACCAACAGATGCTGAATTTTCGGTTGTTCCAGATGAGGTTTCAGAGGAGCTGTCCGGTTTGAACCCTAATCCAGTTGTAAATTCCTCATAATTAAGAGGCACACTGGGTTCAAAACGAGGCATATCCTCTTCATCAGGTGGTGGAGCATAATTGTGTCTCAAAGGGGGCGGACATTTCTTATACCCAACACCTTTCACGTTCCCTTTCAGTTGTTGAACGTCGATTATGTGATCGAGCACAAATCGGGAGTTAGAATAACTCTCCAACTTTTGCTTGATCGCATCATGCTCGCACTTGGCAATGGCTAATTCCTTTTTGGTTTCCTCAACGATATTAATGTACTTGTTAATACTAATTTGTTTATGATAAACAACTTTGGTAGTTTCAGAAACACTTTTCTTTAAATTTTCAATTAAAGATTTAAAGTCCTTTTCATTTCTTGTTAAAGCCATGTTTGCCTCTTTGCACTTTGACATATCAACAACTAAATGTTGATTGTGACTATGAATTGTGTCACATTCAAGTTTCACTCTTTCACATTCCTGTTTCATATAAGCACAGTCATTACAAATTCTAGGAGTTTCAGATGTTACCTGACTCGACGAGGCTGAAACATTAGCCATAAAGGCAGTCTGAGAAGAGAAAGATCCATCTTCAGTGAGAATCTTCTCCATTTCTTTTGATGTAGCATCAGCTTTCTTGATCAAGTCAGAATTTTGACATTTCATCTCCTTGGCACCATTCGACAAACTATCACTCACACCTGAACTATCTTCATCAGTGCCACTACATCCTGAACTGTCATCTTTTCCTGAAGATTTACCATCATTGACATTCTTGACAATTTTAGCATGAAACACAGTTCCTCCTTGATCTCCACTTCCCAATTTTACAGACCAGGAGTCATAGACTTTATTTGAGTTGGACGTGGATGTACTTGTTTGATTTATGAAAGGATTTTGGTTGCCTTGTTGAGGTTGAGCTTGATTTTGATACCATTTTTGAGGTTGAGCTTGAGGTTTAGGGGGCCAAAGGTAAGCACTTTGATTGAACTGTGGTTGAGTAGTGGTAACTTGAGGTGGAGGTTGAGCTTTAGATTTGATTTTCATTAAATCGGCAAGCGAAGTCTGATTTTGAGCTGGTTGTGCATCCCTACTCCAATCCCAAAGACCTTTGTTACTCATGTTTGATATATGAAATAAAGTTCCTGATCACACACTTGAAAACAGAATGTTATCACACTTTTGCAAACCTTCTGTTTAAAAGTGACAAGTATCGACGAAACAGATTATGATAACTTGGCGATGAAACACATGTGAGACCCTATCGACGAAACAGAATGTGAACTTGATATGCGACGAAACACTTGTTTGTCTTGTTCGACAAAACAGTTTTGTATTTGTTGTTGACGAAACAAAACTGATTTGATAAGTTACGAAACTGATTTGTATTCTTGAGTTCAACGAAACACTTAAGCCCAAAAGTGAAGCCCAAGACAACTTGAAGCCCACGAAAGTATTGAATAAGTGTGAAGCCCAATTCAGAAATGTGAAGCCCAATGAATCCTTTGAGTGACGAAACAGTTGTTTGTTTGTAAATCTGATCGACGAAAATGGATATGATTTAAATAAGAAGGCCGTAATGTTTGACCGATCTAATTGTTTGTCTTGTGATATATGACGAAACAAAATTGTGGGATAAGATCTGGGAAAAGGTGAGATATTTTCAAGGTTCACTTATCACCTTCTGACAATAGACACAATTTTCAACTACACACACCCCTTTTTCAACTTATACATCATCACAATGCACCATTTTCAAACAAACAATATAATAATCAATTTTTAATTCACAAACAAGTTATACAGTTACTTCACAAATAATCAAAAGTTGGATATCTTGAAGAACAACTTGATACTGAAGAACAAGATGAATTCCGAATAATTTTCCGAAACCCGAAAATGCTTAAAACTTTCAACAAAAACCAAATGCTAATATGTAAACACTCAAACAAACAAGGTTTTTGAACAAACTTTTAGCAAAACAACAACATAAATACTGATTTTAGAAGTATTTTTCCAGAAAATATATAAATTTTTTTTTTTTAAAGAACAAAATCTGAAAAACACTAAAAACCACTTGATAAAAACCGAAACTTGTTTGGTTTTAAACAAGGATTAGAGCCAAAGCTCTGATACCAATTGTAGGTCCCGTTTTCCCGGTGAGGATCGATAACGAACACCTATCCTTGTTTATCACGAACACGGTAACGGGTGCGGAATCCCCGTGACGGTGCAAACCAAACAAAGTGTATAACACACACGCGTATAATCAATGATACACACTCTATTGATCAAACGGGATGAAAACCGAGAACAAACATATACAAACAATGTTTAAAGACTCTCTCTCAAAGTCTCTCTGATTCATCAGTTTCACACAGAAACTGAGTGGGGTATTTATACTAAGACACAGACCAGACATGACGAAACACAAATAACTCTCGGCGAAACACACAAAGTCGACGAAACACATTCTGTTTCGTCAACCAACATATATTCCTAATCTTGTTTCGTCGTTGGTGTTGAAGCCCAATCTAAGTCAAAGCCCACATAAGAATTACGGCCCATGTGAGGAGGTTATGGCCCAAGGTTGTTTCTGTTGACAATCTTTGCACAATTCACATGTAGGACAAATGCTTGACATCATCATGACATCACAGAGATGATGTCATGGTGATGTGTCTCCTGGGACTTGTTCGCGACGCTCCGTGCTTCGCGTGTCGAACTCTGGGGCGCACGACGGAGGAATGTCGTGCCGTCGGGCTTGAGCCGGACCTAACCGAGTCGACCCGAACCGAATCGAACCGAGTCGAGTCGCGTCCACATAAAGTGTACCAACACTGTGGCGTTATTTAGTTCACTTGGACGAATGATTTCAAATGATGTCACGCAATGATGTTTACTAAATGATATAAACCATACAAGTTTTCTCACGAGACGATTTACAATTTGGTTTACAAAAGAAAATGTTTTGGTCAAGATTCATAGCAACGAGGTTTTATAAACTTTAACCAACTTATTTTAGTTAGTTAGTTATATTGTAATACCAAACATTTTTCAATAGAAGGTTTTCAATTATCGACTCTAGCAGTCGTACGAGGTATTGAAATATGTACACAAGCCATGAATTTGACACACTCACAAAACCTATGTACTCACCGGAATTTTTATGCTGACTTTCTTTTCACATATGTTTCAGGTGTTGTGGTTTGATGAATATGATACATATTCACATAGAAACGGACGAGGGCCTTAGTGACATAAAAACAATGAAAGACAATATGTTTAAACTTTGTTTCTATTTAATCTAAGACAATGTAACATATTTAATTCAATAAAACAAAACTTCAAATCCATGTGTTGTGAAACAATTATTCTGTTACTCGACTCCCCGACGTTTCCGCCGTGGTTTTGTAGTTTTACGCGGTCGGGGAGTGACAGAAGAGTTGGTATCAGAGCCATGGTTATAGGGAATTAGGTTATTAGTAATGCTTTGACCTAGACTATAACCTTTCTAGGACCCTAACACAAGTTATCTTGTGTTTAGATCTTAAAATAATACCTTTACCTATCTTTAGGTGACTACCACAACAAGAACACAAAAGTTCAAATCCGTTTTGAAAATCAATCATATATTCTTAGATGATTTGTTTTAGGCTTTAATCCTTCAAAGTTTTCAAAATCTCATCAAAGTGTGGGTCTTATTAATGTGAATACATGCAATCTGGAAGGGTGGGTGCCTGAATCCCGAGTTTTCTGTCTAAGGCTAGAGTGTTCGTACAAATCCGCAGTATTGGACCAGTCACTCTTACCTGGGAACTCTTGGGGTGAGTGTCCACTTATAGGCTAAAGCATGTCTTCGTGATACATTATAAAGACCTATTTACTATGATTAGTCACTGTGTGTCGTTTGTTTGTTCGAGGTAACGAACAAATGATCACCCTCCATATTATCATCGATATTTTCAATACCTCTTTTGTTTATCCAAATGTCAATCTCACTCGTTTCACATGTGTTCTTGTTCTTTTTAGAATCCCTCCTAGACGCGATCAAACTCAGGAAAGGGAATTTGATGATCTTTATATAAGATGGGGGAGAACACCGTGCTTACACGGATCATTATGAGGAATTGAGCTTGCTTTGTCCCACCATGGTTACCCCGCAGGATAAGGCTATTGAGAGGTATATCGATGATTTGCCTGATCCTATGCAAGACAGAGTTACTGGTAGCAACCCTACCACTGTACGACATGCCATCGAGTTGGCTGCAACCCTGATAGTGTACAACTTGTGGTAGACTTGGCCACATGGACAATATTTGTCGATCCGTTCCAAACCAAGCTGCACAGAACCCAACACAAGCTCAAGGAAACGCTGCTAGGCCTCCATTCCCACCTGGTTTATGCTATAATTGTGTTGAAATGGGTCATTACAAGAACAACTGTCTGAAGCTTGCGAATGTGAATGCAAATGAAAATGCCAATCCCGCTCGTGGACGAGCATACAACCTGAACGCCAACGGGGCCCGTGCGGATAACGAGGTCGTTAATGGTACATTCCTTATTAACCATCACCCTACATCTGTTCTTTTCTATTCTGGTGCCGATAGAAGTTTTGTATCATTAGCCTTTGAGCCTTTACTTGCGATGCCTAGAACTAAACTAGGAAAGCCCTTATCGGTCGAAATTACTACTGGTGAACCACTTGTACTCAATTATGTCATTCGTGATTGCCAATTGAACCTTGATAACCACCTTTTTTTATTGACCTCACGCCGATGCAACTTGGAAGTTTCGATATTATCGTAGGAATGGATTGGTTAACTAAACATCATGCTGAGATGATTTGTTTTGACAAGATTGTTCGTATCCCTCTATCGTCTGGAGAAGTCTTAGAGGATCGTGGCGAGAAACCCTCGGGTGGTTTGAAACTCATGTCATGTACTAAAGCCCAAAAATACCTATGAAAAAGTTATGTGGCCTTTTTGGCACATGTCGTAGAGGAGAAAGGCAAGAGCAAAAGTATTCAAGATATTCCTATTTTTCGAGATTATCCAGATGTGTTTCCTGATGAACTGCCTGGTTTACGTCCAGTTCGTTAAGTCGAGTTTCATATTGATCTTGTACCTAATGCCAACCTGATTGCTAAAGCACCTTACCGCCTTGCATCTTCTGAGATGCAAAAGTTATGAAAGCAGCTTCAAGAGTTATCTGACAAAGGATTCATCCATCCGAGTTATTCACCTTGGGGCGCTCCAGTCCTGTTTGTGAAAAAGAAAGATGGATCTTTCCGTATATGTATCGATTACCTTGAGCTCAATAAACTCACAATCAAGAATCGATATCCCCTACCATGAATTGATGATCTCTTTGATCAGCTGCAAGGTGCTACATGTTTTTCAAAGATTGATTTGCGTTTTGGGTATCATCAGCTTCGTGTATTCAAAGAAGATATTCCCAAAACAGTTTTCCGCACGAGATACGGTCATTACGAGTTCATTTTCATGCCTTTTGGTTTGACAAATGCTCCATCCGTCTTCATGGACTTAATGAATAGGGTTTATAAACCTTATTTAGACAAGTTCATCATTGTGTTCATCGACGACATCCTTATTTATTCAAAGTCTTGAGCCGATCACGAACAAGACCTTCGTCTGACAATGGAACTTCTAAAGAAGGAACAACTCTTCGCCAAATTCTCCAAGTGTGAATTTTGGCTTAAGGAAGTTCAGTTTTTGGGTGATATTGTCAACGAGTTGGGTATTCATGTGAATCCTTCCAAAATCACTACGATTAAGGATTGGAACACACCTACTACACCCATAGAAGTTCGCTCTTTTCTTGGTCTTGCTGGATACTATCGTTGATTTATTGCGAACTTCTCAAAGACCGCGGTCCCTCTCACTGCTTTGACTCAGAAGAAAAAGCCTTTTGAGTGGGGACCCAAGCAAGAGGAAGCTTTCGAAACGTTGAAACGAAAATTCTGTGATGCTTCTGTCTTATCTTTACCTGATAGCAATGATGATTTCATTGTTTATTGTGACGCATCGAATCTAGGCCTCGGTTGTGCTCTCATGCAACGAGGTAAAGTCATAGCCTATGCGTCAAGGCAATTGAAAATTCATGAGAAGAACTACACAATTCATGATCTTGAGTTAGATGCTGTAGTTTTTGCTCTCAAAATCTGGAGACACTACCTCTATGGCACGAAGTGTGTGGTTTTCACAGACCACAAAAATCTCCAACAAATTTTCAATCAAAAGGAGCTAAACATGATGTCACACCCTGACTTTTGCGAAAGCGTATGATGTGTGATTGGTTTAATATCATTGCATTCAACCATAATAAACAAGTATATGATCAAAACGATGTTCATCCATTCATTAAGTAAAAGTATTCCAAATACCAGTTATTTAAGTTTCGAACAACACAACCTTCGACTAAGATACAATTCAACATAAGTGGATGACATCTTAAACTTGAAATTTACTTCTAGAAACAACACCCGCGCTCAAGATCCAACTTGTTACCTGAAATACATGTAATTTTGGAAAACATCAACAAAAGTTGAGCGAGTTCCTGCGTTTTGTGTGAGTACTGGCAAACTTGTAAACCTTTGAGAGGCTCCTTTGAAAACAGGTATAAAAAGTGTGTATGAACATACCGAATAAATGTTTTACAAGGACATTAAGGCATGTGAGGACATAGGGAGCACTAGAAATGAGTAGGCTTATACCCTTGTTGATTTCCCTCGACTATGTCAATTCTCCTTGACTGTGTCAATTCACCTTGACTATTGTCGATTTACCTCGACTGGGACACCGAAGCACTCAAGTGGTCACAAGCACCATGAATGGGGTTCGGCCGTACCCGTTAGATCTAACCTTCGTCCCTAATTTAGAGTCAATGGCATTTCAAATTTAGTCTATGCTCACATGATTTAATTGTTCATTTCATACCGTTTAAACATACGTAACATGTATTCCTCCCCCGAGAGTTATACAACCAAAAACAATTAAGAGAAAAGGGGGACATGAACTCACAGTTTTGCGTCTTCAGTACTCGTAACTCAACTCTCGTCAGCAAACACGACTGCCTACAATGTACTAGGGTCTATTAGACGAACGGGCCGTGCCTTGCCTTAGTATTCACGTTTTTTAGTTAAGTTTCTTTTATGTCTTTAACATTATCCCAAGTTATAATTACTTGTTAAAATAATAATTATTTTAACTTTAAATTATATTTAATTTTGGAATAATTGTTTAAACCATATTTTTGTAACAATACTTCTCAAGTATTTATTTTCGTATTTCCTTCCCAAGGATGGGGGTATCTTATACATGTATATTTGCATTCTTGTATTTGTAGTCCCAAAATAATATATTTCCAAGTCTAACTTAGAAAATATATATATAAACTTATTTTGTCCCAAAAATAATGTATTTTAAGAAAATATATATTTTTTCTCAAAAATCATATATCTTCTAAATATACTAAGAAAATATATTTTTACTTCCAAAATAATATATTATCTCTTTGTTGAAAATATGATATACTTTGTAATAATTATAAATATCATATTTTCATTTCTTTTGTATACAAAATAGTATTTACCAAAAATACGTTCATAAATGTATTTTCCGAAATATTTGTAAGTTACATTCTATCGTTCAGTTCCACAACATTAAGTGTGTAACTTATATATTTACTCCTTGTGATTTTTGGTATTAATTTGGATTGTAAATTCTTGGTATTTTGTCAAGTTATATCATTTTAACCCTAAAATAATATAACTACTACACAAAGTATACAAATAATCACACACAATGTGTCTTTAATGTAAACATTTATCCATTTTTATTTATAAAAACCATCCTCCAATACTTGTATTTTTGTAACAAAATCTATGGCAAGGTTTATACTGAAAATCATAGTTAAAACACACTTGTAAATATTTGTTTAGAAAATATTTTTCTAAGTGTTTATATTTTTAGAAAATTTTGTCATAGTTTCCCCTAAAAATGGAGGTGTCCATGCTATTAAAGCATATCATTTTCTTTTCAAAAATCATCACAAACCATCAACAATCAATCTACACTTACCAAATGTCAAAACAATGTTATTTACATAATAATCATGAACTTGAACTTTCATAAAAACTTGTAGTAACTTGGTAGTGTGTTTAGTAGACTTAGTTACCCTTTAAAGTGTGTTTACTTGTTTAAAAATCTCATTCTTGGAAGGTTTAGGTGTTTACAACTTGTAAACATGTTTTACAAAAATATTTCTTTATGATATCTTCTTGTTTCACATGTGTTTATACACTTGTTTAACCCTTAAAAATAGTGTATGTTTATGTAAAAACCAAGTCTATGTAAATCTTGTGATTTAACTTAGTTTCTTTGGAAAACTACTTTTGAAATCATCCAAGTTTATATCTAGTAACATATTACATACTTCATCATTCACAAAATCATTTTCATTTTTCAAGTTCATGAAAACATAAAGCATGATGATCTTGGTCTTTCACAAGATCACCACCTTAACTTACTAGATTATGTGTTTAATCACAATCTAGTAGGTTTCTTATGATGTCTAACATCACTAACACAAATCATCAATCATCAAGAAATCAACACAATCAACATGTATTCATATAGAAATAAGCTTATGTTAGAGATTCATGATTATGTTCTTTAATGTTCATCAAGATTAACAATGTTCATCATTTATTAACCATCAAAATATGAAGTAACAAGAGATCATAAGGGCCTTACTACTAGCTCTATGGCTAGGGATGAACACTAGAAGTTGATGATGGCAAATGTGATGGATAAAAGTAATCGGGAGAGGTCCTTCAAGATCCAAGACCACCAAGCTTCATTAGACACCTTCTAGCACCTTTGTGAGTGTATGGATTGGATGAACAAGATCGAATGATGATGGTGGTTGTGTGGGGTGTTCTCGGCCGTGTGTGTAAGAATGAGAGATGGTGGGGGGAGCAAGGGAAGAAGAGAGATGGCGGGTGTAAGTGTGTGTAAGAATGAGATATCATGTTCCACTTATAACCACACTTAGGCTATTATCCAATGTATATTGTGTTCCTTAAGTACAATGCATAATCTCTAGCAAATCTTAAAAAGATTAAGCAAGATCTTGGTGGGGCCACTCTATGTGACCGTCCACTTAAGGCGGGGGGGGGGGGGTATTTGTTGGGTTTCAATGGTAAGTTAAGCATAATGTTTGAAATCTAAGTGATTTAGTGTTTATGCATATTATGTGGTATACAGTGTGTTAGGGTGTTCGGGGATCATAACTAGCTCAGAAACAATAAAACAATGCTTCTAGTGAAATTTTGGTGTTTCGGGTAGTGTTCAGTTGTTCGGTTAGATACCGGTTCGTTGAAGTGTCAAACTATACCGTTTAGTGTGCATTATGTTGTCTTTTATGACAGTTTCGATTCCCGACACTTAGGAAAGTATTATGGACCATTAAACCATAATTCTGCTTTATAATTTGGAGTTTAAATGCTTAAAATAGCTGAATTTTGGTTATTTTCTGCAGAATTCTGCATTTTTAGTATGTTCCTGGCACTTTCCGGCACCTATGTTATCACTAGGAAGGCAGTTTTGTAATCCTTACTTTCCTACACACTATACTAGTGTATCACTTGGTTCTGGGGCTCATTTCTGTGTCTTAACATCATGTCTGTCTAAGTATTGAACTCCCGTTAGTGCTTTTAGTTTGTCTGATAATGGTGCCAATTCTGTTCTGTGCATTATTAGAACTATATCGTGTTGCATGTAGTAATGATAAAAGTCTTGCAACATGAAATGCCATTGTATGTATATAACAGTAATCAGAAATTCATTTGTCTTGTAAACTATACCATGCACAGTTCTTAAACACAGATTACTGTATAATTATTGTAAGGAATGTACAGAAAAGTGACAGTTGTCACATTCTCCACCCGTTAAAAGAATTTCGTCCCGAAATTCAGGCGATGCCATCGGTTGCAGGAGAGTTATGAATCAAATGTGGTCACTTTGGTTTAAAATTGGTCTTCATGTTCCCAAGTAACTCTGGGCCATGATATGAATTCCAACGTACTCAAATAAATCAATTACGTCTTCTCCGTGTTTTGTGGACTCTCAGTCCGCAACCTTAACAGGTTCTATAGTAAATTGGAGTCTGTCGTTGACGTGAATCTTGTTTGTGGGAATAACGACTGTTCCTTGAGTCAGACTCCTCTAAATACTAGACATGCGGAATGTGTAGCGATCACTACGGATCTTTTTTGGAAGTTTCAGCTTGTGAGCAATGGTCCCGATCCCTACCAGGATCTCGAAAGGTCTAATATACTGGGGGTCCAACCTTCCATGTTTTCCAAATCGCACCACGCCCTCCCAAGGCGAGGCTCCCATTAAAGCCACACTTCTTATCTAAAATTCCTATTATTCCCGCCGCTCGTCGGCGCAATCTTTCTGTATTCCGCGGGCTGTCTTGATATGATCACATATCTGAATGATCTTGCCTCAATTTTTCCTGAACAAACTCAGGCCAGTAGATTGTTTATCTCCGGTCTCCGTTCAACATAACAGGGATCGACTTATTATGTACCATCTAAAGCTTCACACGAAGCGGTTTAAACAGCGGTGTGATAAATACTGTTGTAGGAAAACTCCACTAAGGGCAAGTGAGTGTTCCAACTTTTCATCAAAGTTTATCACACAAGCACGTACCATGTCCATACAGTCTGCATCGTTCAGTAGCTCAGTCCATCTTCATTAATATTTAAGTTTTTACGATCAACGGTGTGCTGCAACCCTTGTGATCAGTAAAGGTCTTGCAACGTTTTCTAACAAGTAATGACGTCAAATTTGCGGCTTGCAATTATTGTATCTAGATCAAGGTTTCTTCTCATGATCCCTTAATCAACGTGACGCGTATGCAATGTCGTGGTCTCATTGCATCGACGCGCAATCGAGTCTTTGTCGAGAAGCGTCACATAATTGCAACTCTATCTCCTTAGCTCTTGATTGCAGGGTTGGCATGAATCTCATTCTTATCCACCATGTATCCTAAAGTTCTTACCTCGTGAATTTAAAATCCGCCCTTCGACATCCTAGCACATAACTGTTCTCTCTCTAAGAGTCGCAAGATAAATTGCAGATGTTGCTCACGACCTTCCTTGGTCGTTGGGCATATAGGAAGGTAGTCAATGAATATAATCATGATCAAGCCAGGTATGGCTTACATATTCGATTCATGAGGTCCATGAATACTGTCGATGCATGTGTTAAGCCAAACGGTACGACAAGGGACTCGTAATGCTTGAAGCGAGTCCTAAAGGTCGTTTTAGGGATATTTCCTTCTTGTATTCACAGTTGAGGACATCTTGTCCTCAAGTCGATCTTCGAGTGGTAACTAGAACCTTACGATTGGTCCGTTCATGTCATCGATCCTTGGCAAAGGATACTGATCCTTGATATCCAATTCTCTGGAATTGATGCAAAGTGGAAACCGTCAACTTTCTTCTTGTGTCCTTAACTAAGGACACCATGTCCTTAATTCCATCTTGGAGTAGTAGCTGGGACCTTGTAGTTGGTTGAAAAGCCATTGGTTCTCGGTAAGGGGTACCGATTCTTGTTGGTTAGTTGTCTATCTCCCTGTAACCCATGCGTAATACTTTTCTTCCTCATTATTCCCTCTGAGTTCCTCTCAGATCAGGCTATGTATGTCACACCCCGACCGCGTATAACATGCAACCGTGGCGGAAACGTCGGGGAGTGTTGTAACATAATTATTGTTTCACAACTATGGTAATTAAAGTTATGTTTTATTTATCAAACAAGAGAGTTATATTGTCAAACATGACTGAAATAAAGAGAAACAAGAGTTCATAACATTATTAAACTAGTTCTAGCTTCGTTTTAATGTCACTAAGGCACATATCCGCCTAAGTGTATCTCGATCATCCTATGCAACAGCTCCTGAAACACATGTGAAAATAGGTACGTCAGGATAAAAATGCCTGTGAGTTACATAGGTTTTGTGAAAATAGGATTCACGACTTGAATTTAAAGAAATGTTTAATAAAAATTAGCCATGAATCTTGTTAAGTGTTTTCTTTTATAAATCATATGAAAATGTGATAAGAAATCAGATTATATAAAAGAAAGGTGTATGGTTAATTAAATAATCAAGTAAAATGAGTTGTATAAAACAAACTGTTTTGTAAATGTCTTGTGAAAAATATGTTATTTATGTAAAATGTTATATGTCTAAATTGAAATGATTTAAATAACGCTACGATATGTAATATCATACAAGCATTTATATATAGGAAGTACCAGCGGCGTATCCACCATGCTTGTATCATATTACACATGCCTCGTTACTTAAATCACTTACCCAAACAAACCACCAATGTAAATTGTTCATGTTTAAACCATTTTTCAAATGTTATTGTGTAAACCATGTCAACATGTAAATCATGTAATGTATAATCAATATCAAAATGTTCATGTGTCAAATGTAAATCATGTGATGTGTAACCAAAATGTCATGTATGGCAAGTGAAATATATCAACTAAACCATAGGTAAAAATGCACAAAACAAGGTATTGAAGTAAAACATAGTTTAAATCAAAGTTATGTTTTGTGGAAATGCATGTTATACTGATACAAACATCTATGCGATATTGTAAAAATGCATACATTCAAGCCTTGAGACTGTGGCGATAAAACCTTAAACAAATTAAAGGTTTATCTAAGTTATGTGTATCGAATTCGGTCATTCCTTCCATCTAAACATACCTAGGATGTCAGGAACGGGAGTTGTCAATTCCTATGGTACCACTACCTACTAACGAACGGCGTAGCTAATGTTAATGAATGTATGTTTGTCACATTTAAACAAACCAAATGTCATACCAAAATGTAAGCATGTGATGTAAAACAAATGTACTAAGTATGCCACAAATGGACATACATAGCATGTGATGTAAAACAATGTACTAAGTATGCACTAAATGGACATACATAGCATAAAATATAATGTAAAACTGTCACACCCTGGCTTTTGCGGAAGCGTGGATTATTTTGGGGTGACTTCTTAATACCATAGCAACAATCATAACAATGCTCTATGAAAATAAAACACATGATGACCATCCATTCATTAAGTTTAACGTTACCACACCATCATTGTTTAAAATGTCGACACATAAAACAAGTTACAACCATGACAGGATTAAAGCGTGTTCCTACGACACAACAAAACAGTTAAGAGAAAAGGGGGACATGAACTCACAGTACTGCATCTCCTGAATAGAATCGTCAACCCAAAACTCTGTCTGCTACGCGACGACCTACATGTACTAATGTCTATTAGACGAACGTGCCGTGCCTTGGCTTAGGGTTTAATGTTTTTGAGTTCCGACTCTTAAGTTTCCGAATATTATTCCAAGTTATAATTATTAGTTAAAATAATTATCTTAACTTTAAATTATAGTTTATTTTGGAATAATGTTAAACAATATTTCGTATTCGTACTTCACAAGTATTTTAACTTCGTATTTCCTTCCCAAGGATGGGGGTATTTATACATGTATATTTGTAATTCCGAAAAATATATTTTAAGTCCCACTTAGAAAATATATTTAAATCTTTGTCCAAAAACGTCTTAACTCAATATATATATATATTTTTCCCAAAAATAATATATTTTACTTCATTAATTTTCCAAATTAATATTTTACCAAAATTGTACGTGTAAGAGTATTTTCTGAAATATTACATAAGTTACGTTTTAGCGTATCGTATTGCAATAATAATTGGGTAACTTAAATATTTATTTTGTGAGAGTTTTGGTATTATTTTGGAGTCGTAATTTCATGGTATACATAAGTTATATTATTTTACCCTAAAAATAATATAACTAGTTCACAAAATAAACCAACAATCACACAAGAGTTTTAGTATAAAATATATATTCTAAATATATATTTATCAAAATTTATTTACAAAAATCAACCTCTGTCACTTAGTATGTTTGTAATAAAAATCATGGCGAAGTTTATTTTGAAAACAAGGTTAAAAATATAATTGTAAACACTTGCTAGAAAATATTTTTCTAAGTGTTGGATTTTTAGGAAAATTTCGCCAGAGTCTCCTTTGTAAATGGAGGCGTCCATGCTTAATAGCATATCATTTTCTTTTCAAATATTCATTCACATAATTCTCAACCAACAACATACAATCTTTATTTACCAAACTTGTCAAAAATAAGCATAAACTATAAACTTATGAATTTGGAAATTTATAAAAGTATGTAGTAAGTTACTAGCATACTTTGTAAGTCTTGTTACCTTTAAAAATGTGACTAGTTCCTTATAAACTTCATTTTTAAAGAGTTTGAATATTCACAACTTCTAGTTATATTTTCTAAAAATATTTCTTTGTGAAATTTTCTTATTACACAAGTGTTTCTACACTTGTTTATCCACAAAAAATGTGATTAGTTTATGTATGATCCAAGTTTTTACAAAACTCATATTTTAACTTGGTTCTTTTGAAAAACCACTCATGGATCTTTAGATCTACAAGATTATAACCTACTTTGATCTTTATTTTTCAAGAAAACACCCATTTATTCAAGTTCATAATTTATGTGTGGATGATTCCATCATCCGACAACTTTTTATCTTTCTCATCTTGCTAGATCATGTCTTTAATCATGATCTAGCAAGTCCATATGATGATCCATATCAACTACATGATTAAACAATAACCAACAAGCATAACAACACATGAATATCATGATTTCTTCATCATTTTAACCATTCTTTATCACTAAGTTAGTTTATGTTCATGACTTTGTTTATGTTTTTAGTGTTTCTTGGGATTTCATCATTCTTTTAACTATTAACCATCAAAAACATGAAGTGGTTGAAGATCTAAGAGACTTACCACTAGCACAAGGCTAGGGGAGTTCAAGTGATGAAAAGTGGTGGTTAAAAGAAGATAAGGGAGGTCCTTGAGCTTCCGAACACACCGAGCTTGTTTGTATGATCACTAACACCTTTGGATGCTCTTAGAATGGTTGAAATTGATCAAGTGATGGTGGTGATGGTTGTGCTTGGGGTCGGCCGAACACACAAGGAGAGGAGGAGAGAAGTGTTTGTGGTTTGATGTGTAGAGAATGAATTGTTAAGATCCCTTGTGCCATTTTATAACTCATCATCACCTTTAACCATTGTGTAACATGTTTCTTAACTACCATCAATATCAAATAAAATATTAAACAAATCCATGGGTGGGACACCCATGGTGACCGTCGCCAGGGGGGGGGGGGGGTATAGGGTTGGGTTTCAAGTATTAGTTACTAATCTAGTTAGGAGATTAAGTATCTAGTTTGTGGTTTATAGTGTGTTATATAATATATAGTGTGTTAGGGTGTTCGAGGACCCTAACTAGTTTAGAAAAATAAAAACAATGTGTTTGACAATATTTTTGTGTTCCGGGTAATATCCGGTTGTTCGGTTTGACACTGCTCCGTTAAAGTGCTTAATTAATCCGTAAGGTGTCTTTTATAATACTTTTCGTGATACTTTTAATTCCCAACACTTTGGAAAGTATATAGGATCATTTTGTCAAGTTTTTGCACATTAGTAGCATAATTAAATGCTGAATTTTGTTATTAAGTACAGAATTATGCATTTAGAGTATGTTTTAGGCACTTCCCGACACTATAACTATCACCTAGTGACGCAGTTTTATGGTACTCACTTCCCTACACTCCCTACTAGTGTAGTACCCTGTCTCTGGCTCATACTGGCCTATAAAATATTGTATGTCTAGGTGCTGGCATTGTCAACATGTTTTCTGGGTTATCCGCTCACTGTGCTAACTGTGCTTTGTGCATCTAGTTTGTCACTAATGTTTGTATATAATATATGGAGTGACAGTATGAAAGTGATGCATGTGTATGTATGTAACAGAAATCAGTAAGTAGTTAAATCAACAGTTGTAATCAAGCACAATCATTAAGCACAAATTAAATATTAATTAATTGCACGGATACCTGTAATTTTTGAGGGTTGTCACATTCTCCCCCTGTTAGAGAAATTTCGTCCCGAAATTTTAGTTCTGCTACGAGATGCAGGGTTCTTGGGGAATAAATGTGGGTATTTCTCTTTCATACGATCCTCCCGTTCCCACGTGAATTCTGGTCCATGTCATGCATTCCATCGAACTTTGACGAGTTTGACACTACTCCGTCGTGTCTTGTTAATCTTCCAATTCGTAACCTCAATGGCTTCTTCAGTAAAGTGGAGTGTGTCTTCAATATGAACCTCGTCGGCAGGAATGACCACTGTCTCCTGAGTTGGACTCTTTTTCAGGTTTGACACATGGAATGTTTCGTGAACGCCATTAAGTTCAGCAGGTAGGTCCAGCTTGTATTCTACAAGCCCAATCCTTTGCAGGATTCTGAATGGGCCAATGTAACGCGGATTCAACTTCCCACGCTTCCCAAAGCGTGCCACACCCTTCCAGGGTGAAACTTTCAACAAAACCATATCACCAACCTCAAATTCCAGAGGTTTCCTTCTCAGGTCCGCATAACACTTTTGTCGATCACGAGCCGCCTTGATGCATTCTCGGATCTGTGCAATCTTGTCTGTCGTTTCCTGGACCAATTCCAGACCAACTAATTGTCTACCATCCGCATCAGCCCAACAAATCGGTGATCGACATTTACGTCCATAGAGAGCTTCGAACAATGCGACTTGAATACTTGCATGGTAACTGTTATTGTATGAAAATTCAACCAATGGTAGGTGAGTGTCCCAACTTCCACCTAAATCCATTACGCAAGCTCGCAGCATGTCTTCTAATGTCTGAATTGTTCGTTCACTCTGTCCGTCAGCCTGCGGGTGAAATGCTGTACTCAGATTTAACTGAGAAACAAAAGCTTCTTGAAAGGATTGCCAAATCCTTGACACGAATCTTCCATCTCTATCAGAGATGATTGAGAGAGGCACTCCATGTCGTGCAACAATCTCTCTCATGTATATCTCAGCAAGCTTACTCGTGTTGTCTTTTTCCTTGATTGGCAGAAAGTGCACAGATTTCGTTAAATGGTCTACTATCACCCAAATCGTATCGTGGCCCTTGGGCGTCTTTGGCAATTTCGTTATGAAGTCCATGGTAATTTGTTCCCATTTCCATTTGGGTATTTCAGGTTGCTGTAGAAGACCTGGAGGCTTTTGGTATTCGAGTTTAACTTTGGCGCAAGTTAAACATTTGCCAACATATATCGCAACATCGCCTTTCATTCTCGGCCACCAATAGAAATCCTTAAGATCTTGGTACATCTTATCCGCTCCTGGATGAATCGAGTACCGTGACTTGTGAGCCTCATCAAAAATAACATTCCGCAAACTACCAAACAAAGGAACCCAATCTCGTTTCACGAAACACAAAGTTCCTTCCTCGTTTGGTACCAACTGCTTCTCCATCCCACGGAGATACTCGTCCTCAATATTCCTTTCTTTCAGAGCTTCTCTCTGCGCGGAACGAATGCGCAAAGAGAGGTCTGTCTGGACAATCATTTCCAAAGCCCTAACCCTTATGGGGGCTTAATCCTTTCCTTTCGACTCAGGGCATCGACGACCACATCCGCTTTCCCTGGGTGATATTTGATCTCGCAATCATAATCATTCAACAGTTCTAGCCAGCGCCTTTACCTCATGTTAAGTTCTTTCTGATTGAATATGTGCTGCAGGCTCTTGTGATCCGTGAAGATTGCACATCGCGTGCTGTATAAGTAATGTCGCTAGATTTTCAATGCAAACACCACCACGCCCAATTCCAAATCATGGGTGGTGTAATTTTTCTCATGAATCTTCAACTGGCGAGATGCATATGCTATAACCTTCTGTCGCTGCATCAACACGCAGCCTAAACCTTGACGCGAAGCATCACAATACACCATGAAGTCGTCCGTGCCTTCGGGTAGCGATAAGATCGTTGCGTCGCAAAGTTTGTTTTTCAATAGTTGAAATTGTAGGATCGAATTCGGACCTAAACGAGTCGCTTAGAAGAGCTCTTACTGATTTGAGCGGCGGAAACAAACAAATCAGATTCAATTCAGCGAGAATTCACTTTAATATGTTGATTCTATTAATATGAATGACGTTTATAATCAAATCAACACTTCGTGGCTCACCGGAAGAACACACCTCGAACTCTATTTGATTTCGCTCATATAACCCTTATATAGACAACATGATTTCGCTCTTATGAACATGTCATATGAGCGTAATCATCAACTGACACATGAGCGAAATTACCTTTGACACATAAACGAAATCAAGACTTTGACACAAAAGCGAAATCACCTCTAACACATGATTACGGACGAAATCAAAATCTAAAGTAACATAAATGCTTTTGTCTTCTTGTGATGATGTCACTTTGATGATGTCATCATGACATCATGCTTGAACAACTTCGCAACGAACCAGAGACTCGACATAAGACGAAGACGACAGATGAATGCACCAACAGACTCCCCCTCAGATGTTGACGAGTCTTAAGTGTCGAGTCTTCGCATCTTCAGTCTTTATCAGTCTCTTTTCTTTCTTGGCATATACCAGGATCTTCTCTTTGGCTCTAACCTCGTCAGACTCCCCCTCTCATCATGATGGGATCGCTGTCTGGAATTAGCTATTACCTTGAGATCAATTCCTGGCTTAATCTCTGTTTAAGCTCATCTCCTGCACAAATTTTCTTACCACCACATAAGTTTTTACTTAAATCAATAAGAAAAACTTACAAGTAATAGTTACATCAAGTTCAAATTAATGATCTCGATTAACTAATCAAACTTTTCTTTCTAAAAATAAATTTCTTCTGTTAAACTCACACTCCCAAACCTGTTCATCCTGTTCAGCACTTGAAATTTTGAAAATCAGCTCTTCAACATCAGTTGTCGAAAATCTTTTTGTATTTTTCAAAATTTATGCTAAAACACACTAAAAATCTTTTTGGAATTTTTACTGAAAAAAAATGCAGTAAAGAAATATTTACAAACAATATTTTTTTGTGAGTTTGTGTAAGAGGATCATATCAGTTTATGTGACCAATCACTAGCACCGTTAAGCTATAAACATTTTCAGTTTTAAACGATTCACGTAGATTGACGATATGTTTTTCCACTTAAACTCAATCTAAAAACTTTCGAAATGCTTATCGATACGTTAAGGTATATTTAGATAGCACTAAATTCTTATGGACCCCACGATCTCAGCATATCCCCTCATCATGCAATACACTAGCTCAAGTAATGCCTTTAAACTTTATCAACTGTGATTTGTGTGAAAACAAAGCAGAATGTTTAAACATTAACAATCAGGTCGATACTTCCGTATACGCAGAGAAAGTCCAATGTTTAAACAAAATAAGAAAAATAAAACAAGTTGAAGTTGTTTAGGCTTTAACCACCAGGTCGATACTCCCGTATACGCAGAGGTGATCCAAAGCTTAAACAAAACACCAAAGAAAATAAAGCAGAACGTTTAGGAAACAACATCCAGGTCGATACTCCCGTATACGCAGAGGATGTCCGATGCTTAAACAAAATAAAGAAATAAGACAAGTTTAAATCTTTGCAAAATGAAATGCACAATCACAGTGACTTTTCAGCAAAGTTGTGAAAGTTCACAAACTTAACCAGTTTTATGTCTTTCGACAATCAGCGATTACTGAGTAGGCACACAATCAAGAAGGACGAAACTAAGTACTATGCTTTCGACCATGTTTCCCACTAGAACTAGGCTTTTTCATTTAAGTTTGTATCGTTATCGCAAATCTACTAGTCTAGCTGAGCCTATCATCACATCTTTAGTGAGATCGTTTATCACATTTTATCTTTCCATTTCTTTAGCATGCTGTGACAGTCCAACTGATCTACTATCATTTCCTCTTTTTACAACAAAACTCATTTTGAATTTTTCAATGTTTTTGACATTTTCTAATTTTCTAATTTTTTTTAAAATTTTTACTCCCCCTAAAATCAAAATATGTTTCAATTTTGATTTTCTGGGAAAATTTGAAAACAAGCTGTACAAGAAATGTGACAACATGATGAGAATCACTTCAATTCTCCATTCACTTGACATGAACAATCAGAACTCATCCTGACAACAAAACATTTTCCCATAGTGATTTCAAAACACTTAAGTTTGTTTTAATTAAAATGGTTTTTCCGGAAAATAAGTTTTGTTTGCCATTTCACAAATATGGGGTTTCATCACCTTGTTCTCTCAACCATTTGTAAAAATTTAACATTTGTAAGATCAATCCACAAACATCACTTGTAGAAAATCAAGTACAACTTAATGTCCCTGATTTACCACTTGTAAGTTCGAAATATCACAAACGTGAATTTATCAAGAAATGTGCCGATTCCTGTTCCACGCTTACCAACCTGGGAACTCCGGCAAGTCAGGTTTTTCATTTAAACAGATTCACCCAAGCCTGGCGGTCCTTGGGTGATTTTGAATTCTTGTTCAACAATGGTGGAAAATTTGCATCATCCATTGTTAGACCAGAATTTTCAATTTTTACCTCAACAACTGGCTCTTCTAGTTTTACCATATCAGAATCATTGCCTGAATGTGGCTTGTCTGACTTTGATGAGCCAGATTCATCGCCGATATGTGGCTCCTTTGTTTCTACAGAAACAGATTCATCGCCAGGAAGTGAAATCTCCACTTTCTTTTTCTTCTTTCCCTCTTTCGTCCTCAGATTTGTATCTGATGAATCTGTTTTGCTTGATTTGTCATTCTTTGGCGAGCAAGACGATTTATCAGAACTTTTATCTGTTTTACCAGTTGTATCCGAGGACAAAATCTTCTCTAGATACTCTCTAGCCTTCTTTCTCTTCTTCCTCAGTCTGTCTTTCTGCCCCTGAGAAAGCTTCACTTTCGTTTCTTGAACTTTAGGTTCTTGAACCTTCTGTTCTTTGGGCTTGACATTGACTGATTTCTTTGCCATTTTCTGAGAATTAACCCTCAATCTTTCATTTGATCTCCTTGGGCAATCTCTGGCAATGTGGCCTTTGATGTTGCAATTAAAGCATCTCCTCGTCTCATAATTCCAACCTTGGCAGTTAACAACAATGTGTCCTTGATAACCACATCGGTAACACACTCTGTTATCGTACCAATCACCATTTTCACTCCAAACATTCAGATCATAGCACTGTTTGGCTTGGTGATAATCCTTGCTCCTCTTGTTTGCTGGATTTGGCTTTTGAGCACTGTGGTCAAACCTGCACCACTTATTACCAACAATTTTTGAATTTTCATTTTTTACTTTTTGTAATTTTTGATTGCGATTGGATGATTGATCTGATGAACTTTTATTTTCTTTTTGAACATTTTTCAAAATTTTCTCTTTTTGTTTTTGTTCCATTTTCTTCTTCAAAGGTTTAGCATTCTCCCTTTTCAGTTGATTTTGGAACAGTTTCTTGAAACTTTTCTTTTAATTTCAAAAATAAATCCTTTTTCTTCATTTTTTCATTTTCATCATCAGATTTCTCATCACAATCTTCAACTTTGACATTGTCAAAGTTTGTGACATTGTCACTTATTGGAACTGAATTAACAGGTTTTGGACAGGGAATAGCTGAAGTATTCACAAAAACCTTCAACTTTTCTTCCCATTCCCTGATTTTACCTTCTAACTCTTTTATTTTCTTTTGAGCACAATCTGCTTCCTTTTCAAGTCGAATAATCTTTTCAAGATGAGAATTGATTGCAATTTGTTTTTCAAGATTGTTTTTACCAAACAAATCTCTCTCATCTTCTAAAATTTTTATTTGACTTTGAAAATCTTTCTCAATTTTTACTTTTTCATTTTCCAAATTGTATATTTGATTTTTCAAAACATTTTCTGATTTTTTAAGATTTTTGTTTTCTAATGACAAACTCTCAACCTCCTTCAAGAGTTTGTCATTTTCAGATGTCAACTTCTCACAATTTTTCAGCAAAACAAGAATCTGTTTATCATCAGCTTTTGTCTCAACCTTTAAAGCTGAAATATTTTCAACCTGTTTCTTTTCCTCATGAACACTTTCATCCTTACTCTGTTCTTCTGATGAATGATCAAAGATAGGTGCGTCTTCTGCAACCTCTTTCTTTAGCTCTGGTTCAGGATTCACAGATACAGGTTTTTCAGCTTCTACTTTCTCAACCTTGACAGCTGGAACTTGTTTAACCTGTCTTTTCTCACTAGGTTTGATTTGCTTTTCTGTTGTTGCTGCTTTTAGTTCTTTCTCAGCTCTGATCTCCTCTTTAACAACAACTGCTTTTTGATTCTTTCTTTTTGCATTTTGTTTTTCTTTCAATCTTTCAATTTTATCGGCATAAAATAATTTTCCACTACGTTGATCAGATGGAAGTTGTTGTTTAAGATTTTCAAGTTTTTGGATTTCTTCTTCATACTTGTCACCCTCCTCATCAGACGAATGATAAAAAAACCGGACCTTTTTCAACAACTTCTTTTGCTGAGACTGTTTCTCCTTCTTGCTTTATCGGAATATACTGTTGAGATTCATAATGATAATATGCCAATACTTCTTCAAAATCCATGTTTCGATTTCGAGAGTTCACAAAAACACAAGTTTCAAACAAGCTGGACACCAATTCGCTTCGAATCAACTTGTAAAAAATCCCGATTGAACTTGATATTGATCAATATTTGATTGATCAATATTTGAACTTGAATAATCTCAAAAGCTAATTGGGTCGATGTAATGTATTGTGTGCCTTGGGCCGATTTAAAACTTGGGCCTTGAACTTTAATCAACCAACACTATACTTGGGTCGTTCGAAACAATGAACAATTGATTGGGCCGGAAGAAATATGGGCTGACAATTTGATTAAAGTGTATATGTAATGAATTAATCAATTTCAAAATAATCAGCTGATAACTTTGAATTCACAAGTGCCGACAACAACTCTTGCTACAATTATCTCATTGGACCGATCAATATATGCTTTCTGACAAATCCTTTAGTCAAAGCACATGGGTCGATGATGTTGAAACTATTTGATCCTAATCTCAATTCACATGCACATTAATGGCCGACAACTCTATTGAATTCACATGCAATTCTCGAACAAAGCCAAACGTGACCAACTAACAACATCAAATCCAATGTTTTTTCACATGATCTCATTTAATGTATTTCACACTAATCAATGTACTCAAGAGCGAAATCCCAAGATATGTGTCGCTATGAGCGAAATCAGGTTGTTCTAATAAGCGAAATCAGTTTGTTCAAATGAGCGAAATCACACAATGTTCATATGAGCGAAACTAGCTGATGACATCATCATTTTCACGAGTCCATAAAAGCGAAACCTTGAAAATCCTAAGTTCTAGGTCGATTTTAACTTTGAAATTTTCAAGGGTTTGTTAATTGTTAATTCCGAGCACACTGTGAAAGTTTGAACCGATTCTGACCGTAAAAAGTTTTAATTTTCGGAAAAGAATAGTGTAGAAACAGAATTATCGGTTGAATTATGTAGAACTCTTCTTAACTGGCTCTGATACCAATTGTAGGATCGAATTCGGACCTAAACGAGTCGCTTAGAAGAGCTATTATTGATTTGAGCGGCGGAAACAAACAAATCAGATTCAATTCAGCGAGAATTCACTTTAATATGTTGATTCTATTAATCTGAATGACGTTTACAATCAAATCAACACTTCGGCAGCACTTCGTGGCTCACCGGAAGAACACACCTCGAACTCTATTTGATTTCGCTCATATAACCCTTATATAGACAACATGATTTCGCTCTTATGAACATGTCATATGAGCGTAATCATCAACTGACACATGAGCGAAATTACCTTTGACACATAAACGAAATCAAGACTTTGACACAAAAGCGAAATCACCTCTAACACATGATTACGGACGAAATCAAAATCTAAAGTAACATAAATGCTTTTGTCTTCTTGTGATGATGTCACTTTGATGATGTCATCATGACATCATGCTTGAACAACTTCGCAACGAACCCGAGACTCGACATAAGACGAAGACGACAGATGAATGCACCAACAGACTCCCCCTCAGATGTTGACGAGTCTTAAGTGTCGAGTCTTCGCATCTTAAGTCTTTATCAGTCTCTTTTCTTTCTTGGCATATACCAGGATCTTCTCTTTGGCTCTAACCTCGTCAGACTCCCCCTCTCATCATGATGGGATCGCTGTCTGGAATTAGCTATTACCTTGAGATCAATTCCTGGCTTAATCTCTGTTTAAGCTCATCTCCTGCACAAATTTTCTTACCACCACATAAGTTTTTACTTAAATCAATAAGAAAAACTTACAAGTAATAGTTACATCAAGTTCAAATTAATGATCTCGATTAACTAATCAAACTTTTCTTTCTAAAAATAAATTTCTTCTGTTAAACTCACACTCCCAAACCTGTTCATCCTGTTCAGCACTTGAAATTTTGAAAATCAGCTCTTCAACATCAGTTGTCGAAAATCTTTTTGTATTTTTCAAAATTTATGCTAAAACACACTAAAAATCTTTTTGGAATTTTTACTGAAAAGAAATGCAGTAAAGAAATATTTACAAACAATATTTTTTTGTGAGTTTGTGTAAGAGGATCATATCAGTTTATGTGACCAATCACTAGCACCGTTAAGCTATAAACATTTTCAGTTTTAAACGATTCACGTAGATTGACGATATGTTTGTCCACTTAAACTCAATCTAAAAACTTTTGAAATGCTTATCGATATGTTAAGGTATATTTAGATAGCACTAAATTCTTATGGACCCCACGATCTCAGCATATCCCCTCATCATGCAATACACTAGCTCAAGTAATGCCTTTAAACTTTATCAACTGTGATTTGTGTGTAAAAAAGCAGAATGTTTAAACATTAACAATCAGGTCGATACTTCCGTATACGCAGAGAAAGTCCAATGTTTAAACAAAATAAGAAAAATAAAACAAGTTGAAGTTGTTTAGGCTTTAACCACCAAGTCGATACTCCCGTATACGCAGAGGTGATCCAAAGCTTAAACAAAACACCAAAGAAAATAAAGCAGAACGTTTAGGAAACAACATCCAGGTCGATACTCCCGTATACGCAGAGGATGTCCGATGCTTAAACAAAATAAAGAAATAAGACAAGTTTAAATCTTTGCAAAATGAAATGCACAATCACAGTGACTTTTCAGCAAAGTTGTGAAAGTTCACAAACTTAACCAGTTTTATGTCTTTCGACAATCAGCGATTACTGAGTAGGCACACAATCAAGAAGGACGAAACTAAGTACTATGCTTTCGACCATGTTTCCCACTAGAACTAGGCTTTATCATTTAAGTTTGTATCGTTATCGCAAATCTACTAGTCTAGCTGAGCCTATCATCACATCTTTAGTGAGATCGTTTATCACATTTTATCTTTCCATTTCTTTAGCATGCTGTGACAGTCCAACTGATCTACTATCATTTCCTCTTTTTACAACAAAACTCATTTTGAATTTTTCAATGTTTTTGACATTTTCTAATTTTCTAATTTTTTTTAAAATTTTTACTCCCCCTAAAATCAAAATATGTTTCAATTTTGATTTTCTGGGAAAATTTGAAAACAAGCTGTACAAGAAATGTGACAACATGATGAGAATCACTTCAATTCTCCATTCACTTGACATGAACAATCAGAACTCCTCCTGACAACAAAACATTTTCCCATAGTGATTTCAAAACACTTAAGTTTGTTTTAATTAAAATGGTTTTTCCGGAAAATAAGTTTTGTTTGCCATTTCACAAATATGGGGTTTCATCACCTTGTTCTCTCAACCATTTGTAAAAATTTAACATTTGTAAGATCAATCCACAAACATCACTTGTAGAAAATCAAGTACAACTTAATGTCCCTGATTTACCACTTGTAAGTTCGAAATATCACAAACGTGAATTTATCAAGAAATGTGCCGATTCCTGTTCCACGCTTACCAACCTGGGAACTCCGGCAAGTCAGGTTTTTCATTTAAACAGATTCACCCAAGCCTGACGGTCCTTGGGTGATTTTGAATTCTTGTTCAACAATGGTGGAAAATTTGCATCATCCATTGTTAGACCAGAATTTTCAATTTTTACCTCAACAACTGGCTCTTCTAGTTTTACCATATCAGAATCATTGCCTGAATGTGGCTTGTCTGACTTTGATGAGCCAGATTCATCGCCGATATGTGGCTCCTTTGTTTCTACAGAAACAGATTCATCGCCAGGAAGTGAAATCTCCACTTTCTTTTTCTTCTTTCCCTCTTTCGTCCTCAGATTTGTATCTGATGAATCTGTTTTGCTTGATTTGTCATTCTTTGGCGAGCAAGACGATTTATCAGAACTTTTATCTGTTTTACCAGTTGTATCCGAGGACAAAATCTTCTCTAGATACTCTCTAGCCTTCTTTCTCTTCTTCCTCAGTCTGTCTTTCTGCCCCTGAGAAAGCTTCACTTTCGTTTCTTGAACTTTAGGTTCTTGAACCTTCTGTTCTTTGGGCTTGACATTGACTGATTTCTTTGCCATTTTCTGAGAATTAACCCTCAATCTTTCATTTGATCTCCTTGGGCAATCTCTGGCAATGTGGCCTTTGATGTTGCAATTAAAGCATCTCCTTGTCTCATAATTCCAACCTTGGCAGTTAACAACAATGTGTCCTTGATAACCACATCGGTAACACACTCTGTTATCGTACCAATCACCATTTTCACTCCAAACATTCAGATCATAGCACTGTTTGGCTTGGTGATAATCCTTGCTCCTCTTGTTTGCTGGATTTGGCTTTTGAGCACTGTGGTCAAACCTGCACCACTTATTACCAACAATTTTTGAATTTTCATTTTTTACTTTTTGTAATTTTTGATTGCGATTGGATGATTGATCTGATGAACTTTTATTTTCTTTTTGAACATTTTTCAAAATTTTCTCTTTTTGTTTTTGTTCCATTTTCTTCTTCAAAGGTTTAGCATTCTCCCTTTTCAGTTGATTTTGGAACAGTTTCTTGAAACTTTTCTTTTAATTTCAAAAATAAATCCTTTTTCTTCATTTTTTCATTTTCATCATCAGATTTCTCATCACAATCTTCAACTTTGACATTGTCAAAGTTTGTGACATTGTCACTTATTGGAACTGAATTAACAGGTTTTGGACAGGGAATAGCTGAAGTATTCACAAAAACCTTCAACTTTTCTTCCCATTCCCTGATTTTACCTTCTAACTCTTTTATTTTCTTTTGAGCACAATCTGCTTCCTTTTCAAGTCGAATAATCTTTTCAAGATGAGAATTGATTGCAATTTGTTTTTCAAGATTGTTTTTACCAAACAAATCTCTCTCATCTTCTAAAATTTTTATTTGACTTTGAAAATCTTTCTCAATTTTTACTTTTTCATTTTCCAAATTGTATATTTGATTTTTCAAAACATTTTCTGATTTTTTAAGATTTTTGTTTTCTAATGACAAACTCTCAACCTCCTTCAAGAGTTTGTCATTTTCAGATGTCAACTTCTCACAATTTTTCAGCAAAACAAGAATCTGTTTATCATCAGCTTTTGTCTCAACCTTTAAAGCTGAAATATTTTCAACCTGTTTCTTTTCCTCATGAACACTTTCATCCTTACTCTGTTCTTCTGATGAATGATCAAAGATAGGTGCGTCTTCTGCAACCTCTTTCTTTAGCTCTGGTTCAGGATTCACAGATACAGGTTTTTCAGCTTCTACTTTCTCAACCTTGACAGCTGGAACTTGTTTAACCTGTCTTTTCTCACTAGGTTTGATTTGCTTTTCTGTTGTTGCTGCTTTTAGTTCTTTCTCAGCTCTGATCTCCTCTTTAACAACAACTGCTTTTTGATTCTTTCTTTTTGCATTTTGTTTTTCTTTCAATCTTTCAATTTTATCGGCATAAAATAATTTTCCACTACGTTGATCAGATGGAAGTTGTTGTTTAAGATTTTCAAGTTTTTGGATTTCTTCTTCATACTTGTCACCCTCCTCATCAGACGAATGATAAAAAAACCGGACCTTTTTCAACAACTTCTTTTGCTGAGACTGTTTCTCCTTCTTGCTTTATCGGAATATACTGTTGAGATTCATAATGATAATATGCCAATACTTCTTCAAAATCCATGTTTCGATTTCGAGAGTTCACAAAAACACAAGTTTCAAACAAGCTGGACACCAATTCGCTTCGAATCAACTTGTAAAAAATCCCGATTGAACTTGATATTGATCAATATTTGATTGATCAATATTTGAACTTGAATAATCTCAAAAGCTAATTGGGTCGATGTAATGTATTGTGTGCCTTGGGCCGATTTAAAACTTGGGCCTTGAACTTTAATCAACCAACACTATACTTGGGTCGTTCGAAACAATGAACAATTGATTGGGCCGGAAGAAATATGGGCTGACAATTTGATTAAAGTGTATATGTAATGAATTAATCAATTTCAAAATAATCAGCTGATAACTTTGAATTCACAAGTGCCGACAACAACTCTTGCTACAATTATCTCATTGGACCGATCAATATATGCTTTCTGACAAATCCTTTAGTCAAAGCACATGGGTCGATGATGTTGAAACTATTTGATCCTAATCTCAATTCACATGCACATTAATGGCCGACAACTCTATTGAATTCACATGCAATTCTCGAACAAAGCCAAACGTGACCAACTGACAACATCAAATCCAATGTTTTTTCACATGATCTCATTTAATGTATTTCACACTAATCAATGTACTCAAGAGCGAAATCCCAAGATATGTGTCGCTATGAGCGAAATCAGGTTGTTCTAATAAGCGAAACCAGTTTGTTCAAATGAGCGAAATCACACAATGTTCATATGAGCGAAACTAGCTGATGACATCATCATTTTCACGAGTCCTTAAAAGCGAAACCTTGAAAATCCTAAGTTCTAAGTCGATTTTAACTTTGAAATTTTCAAGGGTTTGTTAATTGTTAATTCCGAGCACACTGTGAAAGTTTGAACCGATTCTGACCGTAAAAAGTTTTAATTTTCGGAAAAGAATAGTGTAGAAACAGAATTATCGGTTGAATTATGTAGAACTCTTCTTAACTGGCTCTGATACCAATTGTAGGATCGAATTCGGACCTAAACGAGTCGCTTAGAAGAGCTATTATTGATTTGAGCGGCGGAAACAAACAAATCAGATTCAATTCAGCGAGAATTCACTTTAATATGTTGATTCTATTAATCTGAATGACATTTACAATCAAATCAACACTTCGGCAGCACTTCGTGGCTCACCGGAAGAACACACCTCGAACTCTATTTGATTTCGCTCATATAACCCTTATATAGACAACATGATTTCGCTCTTATGAACATGTCAGATGAGCGAAATCATCAACTGACACATGAGCGAAATTACCTTTGACACATAAACGAAATCAAGACTTTGACACAAAAGCGAAATCACCTCTAACACATGATTACGGACGAAATCAAAATCTAAAGTAACATAAATGCTTTTGTCTTCTTGTGATGATGTCATTGATGATGCCACTTTGATGATGTCATCATGACATCATGCTTGAACAACTTCGCAACGAACCCGAGACTCGACATAAGACGAAGACGACAGATGAATGCACCAACAGAAATGCCTCTTCTTGTTTGTCTCCCCAATCAAACTTCTTGTCTTTCTGTGTAAGAGAGGTCAGAGGTTGAGCAATATTGGAGAAATCCTCAATGAACCTTCGATAATAACCAGCCAAACCTAAGAACTGTCGAATCTCGGTTGGCGTCTTTGGAGTCTCCCAATTCTTGATTGCCTTGATCTTTGTGGGATCAACATGAATTCCATTTCCATTAACCTCATGACCAAGAAACTGAACTTCACGTAGCCAAAATTCGCACTTCGAGAACTTGGCGTATAACTTCTCCTTTTTAAGTAGCTCTAGAATAGCTCTTAAGTGCTGTTCGTGCTCGTCCTTTGTCTTTGAGTAGATCAGAATGTCATCAATAAACACGATCACAAACTTATCCAAGTACGTCTTGCAGACTCTGTTCATTAGATCCATGAACGCTGGCGCGTTTGTCAACCCAAACGGCATAACCAGGAACTCGTAATGTCTATAACGAGTCCTAAAGGCGGTCTTTGGGATACTTTCCTCTTGTATCCTTAACTGATGATATCCTGATCGAAGGTCGATCTTTGAATAAAAGCTCGAACCTTGCAACTGATCGAACATGTCATCAATCCTTGGCAAAGGATATCTGTTCTTGATAGTCAACTTATTAAGCTCGCGGTAGTCTATACACATACGAAAACTACCATCCTTCTTCTTAACAAACAAAACAGGAGCTCCCCAAGGCGAGAAGCTTGTCTAATAAATCCTTTATCCAATAGCTCCTGAAGTTGTGTTGACAACTCCTGCATTTCCGAAGGTGCAAGTCTATAGGGTGCTTTAGCTACAGGCGCGGCACCTGGAACCAAGTCAATGTGAAACTCGACTTGCCTTTGAGGCGGCAATCCTGGCAAGTCTTCTGGAAAGACTTCAGGATATTCTTTTACGACTGGAATGTCTTCGATCTTAAGCTCCGCGGCTTCTTTATCCACGATGTGTGCCAAGAATGCAACACACCCCTTTTGTAAACACTTTCTAGCTTTCCGACAGCTAATGATCTTCAGAGGCGTATCACTCTTCTCTCCGTGCACTACGATTATTTCTTCATCCGTCATTGGGATGCGAATGGTCTTCTCGTGACAAACGATCTCGACTTTGTTGCTTGACAACCAATCCATCCCTACTACCACATCGAAGCCTCCCAACTCGACTGGCAGTAGATCTAGCGTAAATTCGTGTCCTCCCAGTTCTATCACGCATCCTCTGATGACTTCACCCGTTTCAACTAGTTTCCCATTCGCCAATTCAATCGAGTACGGAACGTCTAACTTACTAGTGGTTAACCCAAGCATATTCTTAAATTCTAACGATACGAAACTATAATCGGCACCAGTATCAAACAGAACAGATGCAAAGTGTTGGTTTATAGGGAATGTACCAGTGACAACGTTTGGATCCTGGCGCACTTCCCTAGCACCAATGTTAAAGACTCTGCCTTGCGCCTGATTCAGTTTTGGGCATTCCCTTTTAAAGTGCCCGACGTCTCCACAGTTGAAGCATCCTGGTCCTCGACCATTCCCATGACCATTCCCGCCTCGATTTACGTTTGCTCCCCAGTTACCAGCTTGATTTGCGACATTCCCACAATTACCATTTCCTCCATTATTCCCTTGCGGCCGGTTTCCATTACCACCACGGTTGTTGTTACCAAAACCCCTTTGGCCACCCTGGCCTGAACCAACCCAACATGTATCCTTCGAGTGGCCGTCCTTCCCACATGACTCGCATTTCCACAATCTGCATTGGCTAGAATGATGGCGCTGGCATGTATCACACTTGGGCAGAGTGCCCATGTAGCATTTTCCTCTGCTTTCAACGCCGGTTTTAGCCCTAGCTGGTGCGCTTGACTCACCCTTCTTGCACACACTGTTGGTACCTTATTTGAAGTTGGAAAATTTCCGTTTGTTTTCACCAGACGATTCAACATGTGTCTCCTTTTTTCTTCTGATCTGCATTTGAAAACTTATTTAGCCTGATGGCTTCTTCAGTTAAGTACACGCTCAGGTCGATGGCTTCAGTGATCGTTGCAGGCTTGGACGTGGTTACCATACTCATGATCTGGGGTGCCAATCCCCAGATGAAGCGCTCAATGCGTTTAAATTCGGGCATGACCTTGTACGGCACTACATGGGACAAATCATGAAACCTTTGAACATATTCTGCAATCTTAGGACCCTCCATTTTTAGGTGCCAGAACTCAGTTTCTAGCTTCTGTATTTCGGCCCGCGAACAAAACTTCTTTCTCATGATCTCCTTCAGCTCATTCCATGTTAACGCATATGGTGCCACTTCTCCCAGTGTTTGCACTTGCAGATTCCACCATGATAGGGCACCATCCAGAAAAAGCCCTGAGATGTATGTGACTTGTTGCTAGGGAGCACACTTGCTCATTCTTAGAACAGAATCTGTCTTCTCAGCCCACCGGACGAATGCAACAGCAACTCCAGTGCCGTCGAAATTTACTGGCTTGTAGTCGAGGAATTGTTTGTAGGTGCACCCTGCACATACGTTAGAATTTACAGATGGTATCAGCGGACGTGCTAGAAATATCCAAATGTATCGTAATATGTCTCAAGTGACCTGACATTACCATTGGGTGGATTGTTGTTGCCGTTGTTGTTCGAGATACTCCCGCTTGTTCCTGCTTGGGAGGCCGTATACTATGCTATAGCTGCGGCAATTATTCCATGGAGTTCTGCCTCGGTAGTAGGCATGCGTACATCGCGTCGTGGAGGCATCTTCTAAAAGATGATCATATTGGTCAGGTCATAGTAAGTATAATAGACATGCATACATAGTTACATCCATCAACCACAAAACATCCCATGTTATAATTTAAAACAAATAATTCAACAAAGCATGCAGTGAGAACGTTGCCATTGGGCTTTCATTAATCATGACCACCATATCGTTTTTACACGTTTTACAGTACATCACATATCAAAATAAAATCATGGGGTTACATCACCCCCAAAAATACAAATCTGTCTACAAAAATCATGTACAAAAGTGTGGTCTTCCAAAAAGTCTTCGCAAGCTGGCCCAATCGCGACTTTCTCACCAAAATGATCTACCTGCATCAAACCAAAAATGTCTATGCTGATGGAGGTGGAGGAGGAGGAAGATAAGAGAAAACCAGCTGGCGCATGTGCACCCAATCCTCCTCTAAGGCATGAATGACACAAAGCAAATAGGCAATCTGCTGCTCAGGTGAAAGGAAACGGACATCTGAATCAGGGGGAAATGGAAGGGGAGTGTGCGGTGCGGCAAAAGGAGTCTGACAGTGGCACGGAGGACGTGGAGCTCTCTCTAACTCTTGAATGCGACGACTCAGTGCATCCTGCTGTAGCTGTAGAGAGATGAGTATGTCCTCTGTCGTGTACCCCACATGATAAGGGTGGTACGGGTCCGATAGTGGCATAACGTTGGGCGATGACCACAAAAATGGCTCACCGGATGGTACAAAGGAAGATGTAGTGGGTGGCATGTGAGAGTGTGCAGCCGAAGTAAAAGAAGGCATGAGTGAAAAAGCAGCTGTCGTGGGTGGCACGTGATCATGTGGCCTAGAAGAAGGTCCTTTCCCTGGACGGGGAGGGGGTATATCCTGGAGGAAGGTAATAGGAAAATCAGTGCAATGGACATCAGCGCTGTGTGGGTGGAAAAATGGAACATCTATAGGTGCAGAAACAGGTGCTACAGGAGGAGTAACTGGTAGCACATACGGTGGGTAGTCATCATCCTCGATCCACCCGTTACGGGTGTCAGCATAATAAGGATCAACGTGAGGGGCAAACGGTGCATGGTCAGCATGCACAGGGGCTGAAACAAGTACTACCGGCGCAATAAGGGGTGCATCAATAACAGAAACATCAGGAATCGGTGGTAACTCAATGGGTGCAACAATGACAGGTGGTGCTATGTCTGGTATGTCGACATGAGCAGGCTCAGGTAAAAGGTCTGGAAAATGTGCAACAGCTGGGGCATCAATGGGGTCATAAGCAACGACAGGCTCCAGACCAACAGGAGCAGGCTCATCAGGTAAAAACTCGACCTCTGGCTCTGGGTCAACATCGTGAGGTTCAACAGACATCGCCATGTCTGAGTCGGAATCAGAGGAATAGAGCTGTACGCCCTGGGCGCGCAGGGAAGCGGACGCTACAAACTCGAATGAGTAAGGACCAAACGGATCAAAAGGAGCCTCCTCAATGGGAGCCTCCACTGGAGCAACAGGATCAGCAATGGGCACATCAGCAGGAATCTAAGCCAAAGGAACAACAGGGTCGAAAACAGGATCATCAGCAAGAGGGACATCGGCATCCATGAGGGCCACACCATCCTGGTCACCCTCCGGGGGACCCTCTAGGAACAAGTCGATGTCATCGTCAGCGAACTCATCATGAGGCAGATCCTCGAGAGGAACTGCGGCAAGCGGTAGAGGAGCAGGGACCTGAAGAAGAGGTAGGTCCCCACCGAAAGGGCCATCAGCAATAGGAATATCATCTCCAAAATCAGGAAGAGCAAACGGCTGAAAATCATCCTCATCCGTGCTAGTGGTGTCGGACGTGTAAACCTCGCTCTCGGATGGTATCTCATCGTCTGATACAATCGCCATGGGGTCCAATGTATCTGATACTCCCGTATCGGAAGAAGAAGCCATAGTGTTTGTAACACAACCACATACATGCACATATATCAACATATAATCAAGTAAGCATGTAAGTCACAACAAGCAAGTAATCATCCTAGTCTTCCCCAAACTATCCCTCCCAGTTTCTCAAACCGAACTCCCTAGCCTCTCAGACTAACTCCCTGGTCTCTAAGACCACTCCCAGTCTCTAAGACTAATTCCCTGGTCTCTAAGACCAAACCTCCAAGTCTCTAAGACTAACATCCCCAATCTCTAAGATTGAACCCCTCAGTCTCTAAGACTGAACCTCCCCAGCCTCTAAGGCTGAACTCCCTTAGTCTCTAAGACTGAACTCCCTCAGTCTCTCAGACTGAAATATAAATTTCGAAAAGTGTATTTGTGCCATTTTGTTTGTAAAAATGTTTTGTACCCTGGATTTGGACGTTTAGTGTATGCAATGTAAAAACATTTTCGTGAGAGCCCTAGTGATCATAGTCTAGACTCTAGAGAGAATCCTAGTTCGCTATGATCGAGGCTCTGATACCAAGCTGTCACACCCTGGCTTTTGCGGAAGCGTGGATTATTTTGGTGTAACTTCTTAATACCATAGCAACAATCATAACAATGCTATATGAAAATAAAACACATGATGACCATCCATTCATTAAGTTTAACGTTACCACACCATCATTGTTTAAAATGTCGACACATAAAACAAGTTACAACCATGACAAGATTAAAGCGTGTTCCTATGACACAACAAAAGACTTGAATAAAAAACGTGGTTTAAAGACATGTAACCCGTCCAGGTAAGGGTTACACCTCCTAAACCTGGATGACATCATTATTCACTACGCAGCTTGACACAATCGCACACTTCGCCAGATCCATTAATTTCCTGAAATACATGTAATTTGAAAAATCAACAAAAGTTGAGCGAGTTCATGTAAAAGTGTGTATGTATAAACCTTCAAAGTATGAATAAAGTCCCTGGTATGTAGCAATAAGGAAAAAGAGATCACCAATGGGTTGCAAAGCCACTAGTATGTGTGAAAAAGTGCAGGAAGACTCAAACCTAGCAAATTTGTTACCGGGCTTCGGCTGTAAGACACAGTCACCTCTATGGGCCACCCCGGCCTCACGGGTGTGGGCTCGCCAGACCCAAATAGATCTATCACTCTTGTGTCCCTCGGTCCTAACAATGAGGATTGATGGCCTTAAGTGTTGTACCCACCCTTCAAATGATCTAGTAGTAAACCCTCCTTAAGCTAACCAAACCATGTATAAAACGTCTGTAATAATTGTAACATGTATTCCACCCCTGAAATATAAAACTGAAAACAGTTAAGAGAAAAGGGGGACATGAACTCACAATACCGCATCTCCTGAATAGAATCGTCAACCCAAAACTATGTCTGCTACGCGACGACCTACACGTACTAATGTCTATTAGACGAACGGGCCGTGCCTTGGCTTAGGGTTTAATGTTTTTGAGTTGCGACTCTTAAGTCTCCGAATATTATTCCAAGTTATAATTATTAGTTAAAATAATTATCTTAACTTTAAATTATAGTTTATTTTGGAATAATGTTAAACAATATTTCGTATTCGTACTTCACAAGTATTTTAACTTCGTATTTCCTTCTAATGATGGGGGTATTTATACATGTATATTTGTAATTCTGAAAAATATATTTTAAGTCTCACTTAGAAAATATATTTAAATCTTTGTCCAAAAACGTCTTAACTCAAAATATATATATTTTTCCCAAAAATAATATATTTTAGGTCATTAATTTTCCAAATTAATATTTTACCAAAATTGTACGTGTAAGAGTATTTTCTGAAATATTACATAAGTTACGTTTTAGCGTGTCGTATTGCAATAATAATTGTGTAACTTAAATATTTATTTTGTGAGAGTTTTGGTATTATTTTGGAGTCGTAATTTCATGGTATACATAAGTTATATTATTTTACCCTAAAAATAATATAACTAGTTCACAAAATAAACCAACAATCACACAAGAGTTTTAGTATAAAATATATATTCTAAATATATATTTATCAAAATTTATTTACAAAAATCAACCTCCGTCACTTAGTATGTTTGTAATAAAAATCATGGCGAAGTTTATTTTGAAAACAAGGTTAAAAATATAATTGTAAACACTTGCTAGAAAATATTTTTCTAAGTGTTGGATTTTTAGGAAAATTTCGCCAGAGTCTCCTTTGTAAATGGAGGCGTCCATGCTTAATAGCATATCATTTTCTTTTCAAATATTCTTTCACATAATTCTCAACCAACAACATACAATCTTTATTTACCAAACTTGTCAAAAACAGGCATAAACTATAAACTTATGAACTTGAAAATTTATAAAAGTATGTACTAACTTACTAGCATACTTTGTAAGTCTTGTTACCTTTAAAAATGTGACTAGTTCCTTATAAACTTCATTTTTAAAGAGTTTGAATATTCACAACTTCTAGTCATATTTTCTAAAAATATTTCTTTGTGAAATTTTCTTATTACACAAGTGTTTCTACACTTGTTTATCCACCAAAAATGTGATTAGTTTATGTATGATCCAAGTTTTTACAAAACTCATATTTTAACTTGGTTCTTTTGAAAAACCACTCATGGATCTTTAGATCTACAAGATTATAACCTACTTTGATCTTTATTTTTCAAGAAAACACCCATTTATTCAAGTTCATAATTTATGTGTGGATGATTCCATCATCCTACAACTTTTTATCTTTCTCATCTTGCTAGATCATGTCTTTAATCATGATCTAGCAAGTCCATATGATGATCCATATCAACTACATGATTAAACAATAACCAACAAGCATAACAACACATGAATATCATGATTTCTTCATCATTTTAACCATACTTTATCACTAAGTTAGTTTATGTTCATGACTTTGTTTATGTTTTTAGTGTTTCTTGGGATTTCATCATTCTTTTAACTATTAACCATCAAAAACATGAAGTGGTTGAAGATCTAAGAGACTTACCACTAGCACAAGGCTAGGGGAGTTCAAGTGATGAAAAGTGGTGGTTAAAAGAAGATAAGAGAGGTCCTTGAGCTTCCGAACACACCGAGCTTGTTTGTATGATCACTAACACCTTTGGATGCTCTTACAATGGTTGAAATTGATCAAGTGATGGTGGTGATGGTTGTGCTTGGGGTCGGCCGAACACACAAGGAGAGGAGGAGAGAAGTGTTTGTGGTTTGATGTGTAGAGAATGAATTGTTAAGATCCCTTGTGCCATTTTATAACCCATCATCACCTTTAACCATTGTGTAACATGTTTCTTAACTACCATCAATATCAAATAAAATATTAAACAAATCCATGGGTGGGACACCCATGGTGACCGTCGCCAGGGGGGGGGGGTATAGGGTTGGGTTTCAAGTATTAGTTACTAATCTAGTTAGGAGATTAAGTATCTAGTTTGTGGTTTATAGTGTGTTATATAATATATAGTGTGTTAGGGTGTTCGAGGACCCTAACTAGTTTAGAAAAATAAAAACAATGTGTTTGACAATATTTTTGTGTTCCGGGTAATATCCGGTTGTTCGGTTTGACACTGCTCCGTTAAAGTGCTTAATTAATCCGTAAGGTGTCTTTTATAATACTTTTCGTGATACTTTTAATTCCCAACACTTTGGAAAGTATATAGGATCATTTTGTCAAGTTTTTGCACATTAGTAGCATAATTAAATGCTGAATTTTGTTATTAAGTACAGAATTCTGCGTTTAGAGTATGTTTTAGGCACTTCCCGGCACTATAACTATCACCTAGTGACGCAGTTTTATGGTACTCACTTCCCTACACTCCCTACTAGTGTAGTACCCTGTCTCTGGCTCATACTGGCCTATAAAATATTGTCTGTCTAGGTGCTGGCATTGTCAACATGTTTTCTGGGTTATCCGCTCACTGTGCTAACTGTGCTTTGTGCATCTAGTTTGTCACTAATGTTTGTATATAATATATGGAGTGACAGTATGAAAGTGATGCATGTGTATGTATGTAACAGAAATCAGTAAGCAGTTAAATCAACTGTTGTAATCAAGCACAGTCATTAAGCACAAATTAAATATTAATTAATTGTACGGATATCTGTAATTTTTTAGGGTTGTCACAAAAACGATGTACTAAGTATGCACTAAATGGACATACATAGCAAAAACATAATGAAATCATGTACTATATACGTACTAATGAACATAGCAATCATATGATATAAAAACATGAAAAGCACGAAAGTAACAAGTAGGCACATGTGTTTCACCCTAAAACGTTTGAAAAACAGTAAAAGAGGGGTCTATGTACTCACTTGAGATTGCTCAATAGTCTTTGGATAACCACCAAGCAACGCTAGAAAGATCACGGAATCAAAAGACACATAATATAGGTAACTATGTTAATAAACGGACCTAAATGAGGTTTCGTAAACCAAATGAGTGTAAGAACTCATGTAATATGGCTTAACAAAGCCTACATTCTAAAACGGAACCTATCCTAAGTGCTTACGACCCATTACGACTCGTTTAGGTAGCTTACGCTACTTTAACGCGTCGTTCGCGTAAAACGTGTTCGGACCGCCTAACTAGTCCTATGATTAGTAAAATATGCCTTAACATGTCTAATATTGTTGCCTAATCAGTTTAGATGTCAAAATTTAGGTAACATATGCTTAAAATGAATTTATGCACAAAATGGGCATTTTGGTCATTTTCCTAAGGCATATAAACTACCTATCATACGACTAACTAAACAATGTGACCATAAGGTATAACCTTGGAAGGTTATTCCCTATATAACTATGGTCACCTAATGTGTTTGGTCGGATCCTAATGATCGACCAAACGGGTCGGGTTCGAAAGTCTAAGCGGTTGCTTAGACCGCTTATCTTACGACCCTATATAAGCACTAAACTAACAGTGACGAGTTAAACATGTTAAAACATATTTAACGAATTTAGAAAACTAGTTTGAAATCAAAACAAAGGGTTTTGATACCCAAGAATAGTTTGGTTGCAAAATACGCAAGAATACGCATTTTGACCGAAACTACGACTCGTCACTACACCTAAACAACGTGGTAATCAGTAGGTATAGTCACTAGGGACTATAACCATCGTGATTACGCTCACATTGAGAAGTTCAAATGAACTTCGTGTTGACCATAAACTGGTCAAAGCTAAAAGTCAAACACAGTTTGACTTTCGTGCTTAAAACGCATAAAAGAACGAAAGAGGACTTACAACGGGTCCAAGCTATGGAGTTTTGATCCGATTACTCTCAGATATGAAGTGTATATAGTTTCAACTTAGAGAGCCAAATCAGATCAAAGTGTGAGTTTGAAGCAAGAGGGTGGGGGTATTAATAGATTTCATAAAACCGTTAAGATCGTTCATCGAAAACCGAGCTTCGATCTGGACCTTACATGTGTGCCCATGGTTTTAGAATACCATGGGTACCCCAAAACAAGCCCTTAGTTTCATTAAAACCATGTGAAAATGAGGGGAACATCTGGAACAAGCTGGAAATCAGATTTTCAACTTTGGTCCCTTCCTAAGATAACTATGGCAGATTGTCAACTTTGGTCCCTGAATGTGCAAAACATGGTTTTTGATGCATTTTTGACACGTTTATGCCCCGTTAATCCCATTTCAAGGCTCTAAAATGAAGTTAAAGTATAGGGAACATGAAACATGCTCAAAAATATCTCGGATTTCGGTTCGTTTGGTCGTACGGTTGCGTTGTTCGGTTAATTACGACGAAACACGAAGGAATGCGAAAAACGATCCAAATTACGCGACGAATGGAATTTTAACATGCCAATCACTAAAATAAAATATTTTAATGATTACATAAATTTTTGGATGTCCGGATGTATTCAGAACGTAAGATATGCGCGAAAATGCAAACTTATGCACTTTTTGATGCTTTTAATCCCTAAATGACCAAAAAGTTTATTTTAGCACACCGAACCCCTAAAAGCCTATTTCTAAGCTAAGTAAAGGATATTTATGGTATGTTTAACTTATGATCATGTTCCGGAATGTTCGTTACAGTACGAATCGGCATACTTTCGCAGTTTGTCGAATTTAGTCCCTGTAAGCGAATAAACTTGATTTTTCCATACCAAAGCCTTCAAAACTTATTTCTAAGTTATGTAAAGGTTATTTAAGGTATTTTAAGCATAAATTGATGTTCCAGAGTGTTTGTCGCATTAAACTGATTACGTTTATGCACCCGTTTGTGTATAACTCTCCAGAAAGCGATATAGAGTTTGAAATTGAACGAAAATCAAAACATGAAAAATGTCAAACATAAACAAACAAACATTGTGATCAAATAACATTATTTCATTGATAACTGAATTGTTTACAATGATTACAGACATAGGTGTCACAGTCTCCCCTACTTGTGGAAATTTTATCCCGAAATTTGTTTAGAGGAAACTCGTTGGAAAAGATGTGGATTTTTCGCCTTCATTTGATCTTCATGTTCCAAGTAAACTCAGGTCCACGTTTAGATTCCTAGCGAACTTTGACCAATGGAATGCGCTTGCGTTTAAGCCACTTGACTTCACGGTCCATGATTTCCACTAATTTCTCAACAAAATGCATCGTATTATCAACACGGATTTCGTCAAGTGGTATGTCGAGGTTCTCATCAGCTAGACACTTTTTGAGATTGGACACGTGAAAAGTTGGATGAAAATTTCCATGTTCAGGAGGTAACTCAAGTCTTTAGACTACCTTACCGATTCTTTCGACGAATCTTGAATGGTCCAACGTATCTAGGTGCAAGTTTTCCTGTCTTCCCAAATCTGATCACACCTTTCCAAGGTGAGACCTTAAGTAATACATGATCACCGACTTGAAATTCCAAGGGCTTGCATCGTCGGTCCGCGTAACTCTTTTGACGGCTTCGAGCTGTCTGAAGGTTATCATGAACTTTCTTAACCTTATCTGTTGTCTCTAGAATGAGGTCAGGTCCAGTAAGCTGAGCCTCACCGATCTCATTCTAGCAGACTGGTGAATGACATTTTCGACCATAGAGATCCTCGAAAGGAGCCATGTTGATGCTGGAGTGATAACTGTTGTTGTAGGAGAATTCGATCAATGGAAGATACGAATCCCAACTACCACCAAAATCGACCACACAAGCTCTAAGCATATCCTCCAAGGTCTGGATTGTTCTTTCAGTTTGGCCATCTGATTGTGGATGATATGCTGTGCTTAGATTAAGTTGGGTCCCCATAGCAGATTGCATGGTTCTCCAAAAACGAGACGAAAAACGAGCATCTCTGTCAGAAATAATGTTCAAGGGAACACCATGTCGAGATACAATTTCATCCACATAGATTTTAGCAAGCTTGTCAGCAGATAGATCCCCACGGATCGGTAAGAAATGTGCTGACTTGGTTAGACGATCAACAACTACCCAGATAGCGTTTTGACCTCTCTTAGTGCGCGGAAGTTTGGTAATAAGATCCATGGCAATGTTTTCCCATTTCCAAACTGGAATCTCTGGTTGCTCCAATAAACCAGAAGGATGTTGATGTTCAGCCTTAGCCTTAAGACAAGTAAGGCATTTTGACACTTATAATGCAATGTCTTTCTTTATACCAGGCCACCAATACTGAGTACGAAGATCCTTATACATTTTGTCAGCACCTGGATGAATAGAATAACGAGACTTATGAGCTTCATCCATAAGCAAGGTGCGAAGATTATCTTGGCTTGGGACCCATAAACGGTCCATGAAATAATATGATCCATTGTCTTTCAGTTCAAGATCAGGCTTAATGTGAAATGGTAATTCCTTACCCATCAAGTCTTGTGAAACACAAGTATGTTAAGCCTGAGAAATGCGGGTTTGGATATCAGATCAAGCTTGAGTATCAGATTGAACACGGACACAATGAAGTTTGACATGTTATTTACGACTCAAAGCGTCAGCCACGACATTCACCTTACCAGGATGGTAGCGAATTTCACAATCATAGTCGTTTAGAAGTTCAACCCAACGTCGTTGCCTCATGTTGAGTTCTTTCTAATTGAAGATGTGCTGAAGACTCTTGTGGTGAGTGAAAACCACACATTTTGTACCATACAAATAGTGTCTCCATATTTTGAGAGCGAAAATGACTGCACCTAACTCAAGATCATGAGTGGTGTAGTTCTTCTCATGTTCCTTCAACTGCCTCGATGCATATGCTATGACTTTGTTCCTTTGCATAAGAACACAGCCAAGACCCAAGCTTGATGCATCACAATACACGACAAAATCATCATTGCCCTCAGGCAATGATAGAATAGGCGCATCACAAAGCTTCTGCTTCAAGGTCTGAAATGCTTCCTCTTGCTTGGATCCCCATTCAAAGGGTTTGTTCTTCTGAGTTAGAGCAGTTAGAGGAACTGCAATCTTTGAGAAGTTTTCAACGAAGCGATGGTAATAACCCGTGAGACCAAGAAAAGAACGAACCTCAGTAGGAGTAGTAGGCATATCCCAATCCTTAATCGCACTGATCTTGGAGGGATCTACATGAATACCTTGTTCGTTGATGATATGTCCCAAAAATTGAACTTCCTTAAGCCAGAATTCACACTTGGAGAATTTGGCAAAAAGTTGCTCTTTCTTCAGGAGTTCCAGAGTAAGACGAAGATGTTGCTCATGATCAGGTTGCGTCTTAGAATATATCAAAATCTCATCAATGAAAACGATGATGAAATTATCTAAATAAGGCTTAAAACCCCTATTCATCAAGTCCATGAAAACAACAGGAGCATTAGTCAAACCAAATGGCATAACTATGAACTCATAATGCCCATAACGAGTGCGGAAAGCTGTCTTGGGAATATCTTCTTCATGCACACGAAGTTGATGATACCCAGAACGTAGATCAATCTTCGAAAAATATGAAGCACCCTGTAACTGATCAAAGAGATCATCAATGCGAGGTAGGGGATATCGATTCTTTATGGTAAGCTTATTAAGCTCACGATAATCGATGCACATCCTGAAAGATCCATCCTTCTTCTTGACAAAAAGAACGGGAGCACCCCAAGGTGAAAAGCTAGGACGAATAAAACCTTTGTCAGAAAGCTCCTGAAGCTGTTTAAACAACCCTTGCATCTCAGACGGTGCAAGACGATATGGAGATCTGGCAATAGGATTTGCACCAGGTACTAGATCAATCTGAAACTTGACTTGGCATGCTGGAGGTAAACCAGGTAACTCTTCAGGAAACACTTCTGGATAATCTTGAACAACATGGATATCTTCAATCGACTTACCTTTGCCTTTATCTGCTACAACATGTGCCAAGAAGGCCACATAGTTCTTTCGCGGATACTTCCAAGCCTGAGTACAAGACATGAGCTTGAGACTACTAGCAGGTTTCTCACCACGAACCTGTAGGATATCACCTGTCGAGAGCAGAACACGAACAATCTTCTCAAAACAAACTACCTCTGCGTGATGCTTGGCTAACCAATCCATACTTACTATAACGTCGAAACTCCCAATTTGCATTGGCGTGAGGTCGATGGGAAAAAAGATGGTTGTTAAGGTTCAACTGGCAGTTACGAAGAACATAATCGACAACAATGGGATCACCACTAGCAACTTCTACTGTCAATGGCTTACCTAGTTTTGTTCTAGACATGCGAAGCAATGGCTCAAAAGACAATGACACAAAACTTTTATCGGCACCATAATAAAAAAGAACAGATGCAGACTGATTGTTAACAAAGAACGTACCGTTGACCACCTTGTTGTCTGCTTGCGCCTCTTGAGCATTCATGTTGAAGACTCGACCTCGAGCCTGAACCTGATTCTGATTTGCGTTGACTAGCCTTGGAGACTGGTTTCGATAATGAGTCAGGTCCCCATAATTGTAGCACGAACCAGGAGGAAAGTGAGGTCGTGCAGCTTGTGCTTGCTGTTGAGCAGGCGGTTGAGCAGCCTGCTGAGCTGGGTTACGAGCTGCTTGATTCTGAGCAAAACGACAAACATCAGAAAGGTGACCTGACTTCCCATAGTTAGTACAGAAACGCCACGGAACTTGCCGCTAATGGTGGCTATTGCATCTGTTGCACAATGGTGCATTCCCCGCATATCGTTTCTTTGCTGGCGGTTGTGCAGGCTGATTGGGAGCTGCTTGATTGACTTGGGCAGTGACAGCGAAATTCTGGGAAGCCTTACCCTTCCTAGACCCTTCCGAAGAACCAGAATCCTTGCCCATCTTGTTCTTACCCTTCTTGCTCTCACCCTTGTCAGACAACTGTTTCTTATCCTTGTCCCATTCCTGTGTAGTTTACCCTTTCGAACCTGCCACTCAGTCAATGTCGCAGCTAACTCAATCGCCTGACGAACTGTGGTAGGGTTACTACTAGTGATGATGTCTTGCACGGAGTTAGGTAAGCCATCAATATACCTCTCGATAGCTTTCTCGAGTGGGGTAACCATTGTAGGGCAAAGTAAGCTCAACTCTTCATACCTGTCAGTGTCATCCCGGTGCTCACCACTATCCTGCTTTAAGTCATCAAACTCCCTTTCTAAAGCCCTCAGTTCATGACGAGGACAAAATTCCCTCATCATGAGAGCCCTAAGCTCAGCCCAAGTTTGTACTAAAGCAATCTCAGCACCACGGTCTCTCATAACCCCATTCCACCATGTAAGAGCCCTCTTCTGAAACACACTGGAAGCAAACTCGACTTTCTGATTTTCAGGACACTGAACGTGACGAAACGTACTCTCAATGCTCTCGAACCACTGTAGGAGCCCAGTTGCTCCATCAGAACCACTAAACTTGAGTGGTTTAGCCGAATTGAAACTCTTGAAATTGCATGGAGCATTTTGATTATTGTTGGCTTGGTTCACTTGAGCAATAATGTCAGGGAGTACAGCAGCCATATGCTGTGCCATAATATGTGCCATTTCGGCATTAGGTAGTGGATTTTCGCGTCGAGGAGGCATTCTAAAAGAGGAAACAAGAGAGGAAACGAGTGAGATGATTAGATGAAAAGAATGAGATGATACAAAAATCGACAAAAGCAAAGATGGTGGTCATTCGTCCGTACCACAAAGCAAACAAACAACACACGGTGACTAATCAAAGTAAATGGGTCAAAAATAATGTACCGCGAAGACATGCTCGCCTATAAGTGAACACTCACCCCAAGAGTTCCCAGGTAAGAGTGACTGGTTCGATTATGTGGATTTGTACGAACACTTTAGCGTTAGACAGAAAACCCACGGTACAGGCATTCACTCATCCAGTTTGCACGTGTTCACACTATTTAGAACCCAAAACTTTGACGAGATTTTGAAAACTTGGAAGGCACAAGGCCAAAAGAATCATTCAAAAATGGATAATTAAAATTTTAAAATCATTATGAAAAAATCGAAGGGTTCAAAACCTTATAACAAATCTTTTAAAAACAGAAGATTGATTTTCAAAAATCGTTTTGGAAAAATGTGGGTTCTTGTTTTGGCAATCACCTAAGGATAGGTGAAGTGCATGTTTTAAGATCTAAACACAAGATAACTTGTGTTGGGGTCCTAGAAAGGTTATAGTCTAGGTCAAAGCATTACTAATAACCTAATTCCCTATAACCATTGCCTCTGATACCAACTCTTCTGTCACACCCCGACCGCGTATAACATGCAACCGTGGCGGAAACATCGGGGAGTGTTGTAACAGAATTATTGTTTCACAACCATGGTAATTAAGGTTATGTTTTATTTATCAAACAAGAGAGTTATATTGTCAAACATGACTAAAATAAAGAGAAACAAGAGTTCATAACATTATTAAACTAGTTCTAGCTTCGTTTTAATGTCACTAAGGCACAGGTCCGCCTAAGTGTATCTCGATCATCCTATGCAACAGCTCCTGAAACACATGTGAAAATAGGTACGTCAGCATAAAAATGCATGTGAGTTACATAGGTTTTGTGAAAATAGGATTCATGACTTGAATTTAAAGAAATGTTTAATAAAAATTAGTCATGAATCTTGTTAAGTGTTTTCTTTTAATAATCATATGAAAATGTGACAAGAAATCAGATTATATAAAAGAAAGTTGTACGGTTAATTAAATAATCAAGTAAAATGAGTTGTATAAAACAAACTGTTTTGTAAATGTCTTGTGAAAAATATGTTATTTATGTAAAATGTTATATGTCTAAATTGAAATGATTTAAATAACGCTACGATATGTAATATCATACAAGCATTTATATATAGGAAGTACCAGCGGCGTATCCACCATGCTTGTATCATATTACACACGCCTCGTTACTTAAATCACTTACCCAAACAAACCACCAAAGTAAATTGTTCATGTTTAAACCATTTGTCAAATTATTGTGTAAACCATGTCAAAATGTAAATCATGTAATGTATAATCAATATCAAAATGTTCATGTGTCAAATGTAAATCATGTGATGTGTAACCAAAATGTCATGTATGGCAAGTGAAATATATCAACTAAACCATAGGTAAAAATGCATAAAACAAGGTATTTAAGTAAAACATAGTTTAAATCAAAGTTATGTTTTGTGGAAATGCATGCTATACTGATACAAACATCGATGCGGTATTGTAAAAATGCATACATTCAAGCCTTGAGACTGTGGCGATAAACCCTCAAACAAATTAAAGGTTTATCTAAGTTATGTGTATCGAATTCGGTCATTCCTTCCATCCAAACATACCTAGGATGTCAGGAACGGGAGTTGTCAATTCCTATGGTACCACTACCTACTAATGAACGGCGTAACTAATGTTAATGAATGTATTTTTGTCACATTTAAACAAAGCAAATGTCATACCAAAATGAAAGCATGTGATGTAAAACAAATGCACTATGTATGCCACAAATGGACATGCATAGCATAAAATATAATGTAAAACGATGTACTAAGTATGCACTAAATGGACATACATAGCATAAAATATAATGTATAACGATGTACTAAGTATGCACTAAACGGACATACATAGCAAAAACATAATGAAATCATGTACTATATACGTACTAATGAACATAGCAAGCATATGATATAAAAACATGAAAAGCACGAAAGTAACAAGTAGGCACATGTGTTTCACTCCAAACCATTTGAAAAACAGTAAAAGAGGGGTCTATGTACTCACTTGAGATTGCTCAATAGTCTTTGGATAACCACCAAGCAATGCTAGAAAGATCACAGAATCAAACGACACCTAATATAGGTAACTATGTTAATAAACGGACCTAAATCGGAGGATCGGATAAAATGAGGTTTTGAAAACCAAATGAGTGTAAGACTTTATGTAATATGGCTTAACAAAGCCTACATTCTAAAACGGAACCTATCCTAAGTGCTTACGACCCATTACGACTCATTTAGGTAGCTTACGCTACTTTAACGCGTCGTTCGTGTAAAACGCGTTCAGACCGCCTAAATAGTCCTATGATAAGTAAAATATGCCTTAACATGTCTAATATTGTTGCCTAATCAGTTTAGATGTCAAAATTTAGGTTACATATGCTTAAAATGAATTAATGCGCAAAAAGGGCATTTTGGTCATTTTCCTAACGCATATAAACTACCTATCATACGACTAACTAAATGACCATAAGATATAACCTTGGAAGGTTATTCCCTATACAACTATGGTCACCTAATGTGTTTGGTCGGATCCTAATGATCGACCAAACAGGTCGGGTTCGAAAGTCTAAGAGGTTGCTTAGATCGCTTATCTTACGACCCTATATAAGCACTAAACTAAAAGTGACGAGTTAAACATGTTAAAACATGTTTAACGAATTTAGAAAACAAGTTTGATATCAAAACAAAGGGTTTTGATACCCAAGAATAGTTTGGTTGCAAAATACGCAAGAATACGCATTTTGACCGAAACTACGACTCGTCACTACACCTAAACAAGGTGGTAACCAGTAGGTATAGTCACTAGGGACTATAACCATCGTGATTACACTCACGTTGCGAAGTTCAAACGAACTTCGTGTTGACCATAAAATGGTCAATGCTGAAAGTCAAACACAGTTTGACTTTCGTGCTTAAAACGCATAAAAGAACCAAAGAGGACTTACAACGGGTCCAAGCTATGGAGTTTTGATCCGATTACTCTCAAGTATGAAGTGTATAACTTCAACTTAGAGAGCCAAATCAGATCAAAGTGTGAGTTTGAAGCAAGAGGGTGGGGGTATTTATAGATTTCATAGAACCGTTAAGATCGTTCATCGAAAACCGAGCTTCGATCTGGACCTTACATGTGTGCCCATGGTTTTAGAATACCATGGGTACCCCAAAAAAAGCCCCTAGTTTCATTAAAACCATGTGAAAATGAGGGGAACAACTGGAACAAGCTGGAAATCAGATTTTCAACTTTGGTCCATTCCTAAGATAACTATGGCAGATTGTTAACTTTTGTCCCTGAATGTGCAAAATATGGTGTTTGATGCATTTTTGACACGTTTAAGTCCCTTAATCCCATTTCAAGGCTCTAAAATGAATTTAAAGTATAGAGAACATGAAACATGCTCAAAAATATCTCGGATGTCGGTTCGTTTGGTCGTACAGTTGCGTTGTTCGGTTAATTACGACGAAACACGAACGAATGCGAAAAACGATCCAAATTACACGACGAATGGAATTTTATCATGCCAATCACTAAAATAATATATTTTAATGATTACTTAAATTTTTGGATGTCCGGATCTATTCAGAACGTAAGATATGCGCGGAAATGCAAACTTATGCACTTTTTGACGCTTTTAGTCCCTGAATGACCAAAAACTTTATTTTAGCACACCGAACCCCTCAAAGCCTATATCTAAGCAATGTAAAGGATATTTATGGTAAGTTTAACTTATGATCATGTTCCATAATGTTTGTTACAGTACGAATCAGCATACTTTCACAGTTTGTTGAATTTAGTATCTGTAAGCGAATAAACTTGATTTTGCCATACCAAAGCCTTCAAAACTTATTTCTAAGTTATGTAAATGTTATTTTAGGTATGTTAAGCATAAATTGATGTTCCGGAGTGTTTGTCGCATTAAACTGATTACGTTTACGCATCAGTTTGCGTATAACTCTCTAGAAAGCGATATAGAGTTTGAAATTGAACGAAAATCAAAACATGAAAAATGTCAAACATAAACAAGCAAACATTGGGATCAAATAACAATATTTAATTGATAAATGAACTTTTTAAAATGATTATAGACACAGGTGTCACAATGTACGCGTGTAAAAACTGTTGTCCTGTTTCCTAACGAATAACACTAGGGCTTCCCAAGGTGAGAAACTCGGCCTAGTAGATTTCCTCTGTCTAGCGGCTCTTATAGCTGCATCAGAGGCTCTTGTATCTTAGACGAAACTAGTTGGTAAGGCGTCATCTTGTCACTGGTGCCGCTCCTTGCACGAGGTTCATCCTAAACTTCTCATGTCGTTGAGGGGGGCACTCTTGGCAAGTTTTTAGGAAAGGCTTCTGGAAATTCCTCCACCACTAGGACGTCTTCAGGCTCTGGCTCGTTGGTCCCCTAAGTTCCCAAAATATAGTCCTTACTCATCTCTTTCGCTTAACTAACCTTCCATTCGCCAATTCTAAAGAATATGGGGCGTCTATTCTACTCGAAACTAGGCCAAGTAGTTCTTAAGTTCTAAGGATACGAGATTAAAGTACATGCCAGTATTATTCGAAAATGGATGCATAGAATTTGGTTAATAAGGAACGTACCCGTAACCGCATCTGGGTCCTGGCGTGCTTCACGAGCTCCGATCGTGAAGACCCTTTCTTGCTTGGTTCTTCCTAGGCCAATCTTTCTTAAAATGCCCTGCTTCACCACACCTGTAGCAGCCTGGAATTTTCCCATTATCTCTTTTGTCTGGGTCCTTTGCCCAACAGGCATCCTTGTTGTGCCCTTCCTTTCCACACTTTTCGCACTTAGGCCCCAGACATCGACCTTCATGGTAAAAATTGCATTCCTCGCATCTCGGCTTAGTCCCCAAGTAAACCTTACCACCGGCCTTATTAGTGGCTCCATAAGCTTTCCTGCCACGCGGCGGGTTCACTTCCTTTCTTTTGTTTGCTTTAGAGCTTCCATAGCTCACTTGGGTGCCTATCTTTAGGTTTGAAGACTTGCTCTTCTTGTTGCCTGATGACTCCACATGAGTCTCTTTCTTGTTATCCTCAGATTCCAAAAATTTTCCCATGCGTAGAGCTTCTTCAGTAAGAGTGACACTCAAATCGATAGCCTCTGTGATGGTTGGGGGCCTTGAGGTAGTAACCATGCTCCTGATTTGAGGTGCAAGTCCCCAAATGAATCACTCAATCCTCTTGAATTCTGGCTTGACTAAGCAGGGAACGACCCTAGACAAGTCATGAAATCGCTGGACGTACTCAAAAATCTTCGCCCCGTCCATTTTCAAATTCCAGAACTCCACCTCAAGCTTCTAGATTTCAGCCCTAGAACAGTATTTCTTCTCCATCATTTCCTTGAGCTAGTCCCAGCTCAGTGCATAAGCAGCATCTTCACCAAGGGTCTGAACCTGAAGGTTCCACCAGGAGAGTGCGCCATCTAAAAACAACCCTGAGATAAAGGTAACACTCCGTTGGGGCGAACAGTTACTCATTCTTAGAACGGAGTCAGTCTTTTCTGCCCAACGAACAAACGCAACGACACCTCCTGTGCCATCAAAATTCAATGGCTTGCAGTCCAAGAACTGTTTATAGGTGCAGCCAGTTGGAGGGTTATTTCCGGAAGTGCCACCGCTGTGTTTAGAGCGCAGGGCTTCATGTTGTGCAATTGCCTGTGAGATGCGTTCTTGAAGCTCGTCTTCTGTCCTTGGTAACATACTGGTGTCTGTGTCATGTCTGGGCGACATTCTCTTCTGTCAAAAGGTATGAGGTAGGTTAGACAACATCCCATAATTGTCTATGAGGTACATAGCACCATAATCCAACATGTAATCACCCAATATCACATGCATATATACTCAACAATGTATGAAAGCGGAGACAATTACTGAGCCTTCATATAGGCTTGGCAACTTGGCTTATTGTTTGTAATGGGAAAAATAAAATGAACTCGAGGCTACATTGCCTCGGTCATACAAGTTTCATGAAGTGGTAGTTGTTTTCCTTATACATAGCTTTACAAGACGGGTATACTTTCCTTTAGATGGGGGTTATTCATGTAGGGGTGATAGAGAGTGTAACGTCATTGAATCTTTCCGAATGTTATCCATCTTCACTTGCTTAAATATAGGTTCTCAAACGTCTCGTACACGGTTAGAAGTGTCAGACACGAAGTAGGCAGAGACAGGTTTCCTACTTTATAAGGTGCTAAAGCAATGGTCTATGTATTGTTCTACCAGATGAAGGTGTGAACACCTATAGATTATTTTTGGAGGGATGGTGAACATTAACCTGACCCGCAGAGTCTACCAGGATTTCCATGCACTACAAGTTGTTATTACGTGGGCCCCTGTAATAATAAATTGTCTTGCACAGTTACCCCAATTTTCCCTCGTCCAAGTAGGTGATCAACCAAGGAGGGGACACTACTGTCCTTATACCTCTGACATGGAAAGGACCATTGCAGTGGTCCACGCGCTGACATTCACTATTGTTACGCGCGAACAGGCACGATGATTAAACGAAATAGGAATAAGGAGAATTCCTAGTAGTGGGAGGGGCACCTTCAAGATGAATACTTCATCTTCCTTTTCTGGTCAAGTGTGTCGTAAATCCCGCTTCACAAAAGCCACAGGGACCTCGTCCCGCTGATTAAGAAGTTGTCCAAGGTTGCCTCCTCTGCCTCGTCGTCACTACCGTAATTAGGCACCTTCACGATCGAGAGGGAAGAGCTGCCATCTCCTACGGAAGCAAGCTCAGAATCTCGTTTGGTAATCACTCCAGCCATGAGCTTTGCAATGAACGCGAGGCCGATAGCTTCATCGTGCGAGTAAGAACAATAATAGGATTCGGAGTCGAAGGTATCTTATTCACGTCAATAATTATTCCATACACTTATTCGTATGTATATATCAATAAACAAATATGTTGCTTAGCATAAACAGGCAATTAGATTCTTCATATCACATATAACTCTTGTTTGTCCTTTGGGGGGGGGTCATTTTATCTTCGGCAAGTCTATCCCACATAAACTATGCCTTAATTGGCACCTTAATTTGGGGTATTCTTCTCCCTACCAATGTCCTTGCCTTGCCTTTTCTTTTGAAAAATGTTTGACTCATGGATCTTGACGCTTATGTGAATGCAATGAAATCCTTTTTGTAAAATGTTTTTGTGAGAGAATTCTAGTGATTATAGTCTAGAGTCAAGAAGGAATCCTAGTTCACTACAATCGAAGCTCTGATACCAAACTGTCACACCCTGACTTTTACGGAAACATATGATGTGTGACTGGTTTAATATCATTGCATTCAACCATAATAAACAACTATATGATCAAAACAATGTTCATCCATTCATTAAGTAAAAGTATTACAAATACCAGTTATTTAAGTTTCGAACAACACAACATTCGACTAAGATACAATTCAACATAAGTGGATGACATCTTAAACTTGGAATTTACTTCTAGAAACAACACCCGCACTCAAGATCCAACTTGTTACCTTAAATACATGTAATTTTGGAAAACATCACCAAAAGTTGAGCGAGTTCATGCGTTTTGTGTGAGTACTGGCAAACTTGTAAACCTTTGAGAGACTCCTTTGAAAACATGTATGAAAAGTGTGTATGAACATAACGAATAAATGTTTTACAAGGACATTAAGGCATGTGAGGACATAGGGAGCACTCGAAATGAGTAGGCTTATACCCTTGTCGATTTCCCTCGACTATGTTGAATTTCCCTTCGACTATGTCAATTCACCTTGACTATGTCAATTCACCTTGACTATTGTCGATTTACCACGACTGGGACACTGAAGCACTCAAGTGGTCACAAGTACCATGAATGGGGTTCGGCCGTACCCGTTAGATCTAACCTTCGTCCCTAATTTAGAGTAAATGGCATTTCAAATTTAGTCTATGCTCACATGATTTAATAGTTCATTTCATACCGTTTAAACATACGTAACATGTATTCCACCCCCGAGAGTTATAAAACCAAAAACAGTTAAGAGAAAAGGGGGACATGAACTCACAGTTTTGCGTCTTCGGTACTCGTAACCCAAGTCTCGTCAGCAAACACGACTGCCTACAATGTACTAGGGTCTATTAGACGAACGGGCCGTGCCTTGCCTTAGTATTCACGTTTTTGAGTTACGTTTCTTTTATGTCTTTAACATTATCCCAAGTTATAATTACTTGTTAAAATAATAATTATTTTAACTTTAAATTATATTTAATTTTGGAGTAATTGTTAAACCATATTTTTGTAACAATACTTCTCAAGTATTTATTTTCATATTTCCTTCCCAATGATGGGGGTATCTAATACATGTATATTTGCATTCTTGTATTTGTAGTCCCAAAATATTATTTTTCCAAGTCTAACTTAGAAAATATATATATAAACTTATTTTGTTCCAAAAATAATGTATTTCAAGAAAATATATATTTTTCTCAAAAATCATATATCTTCTAAATATACTAAGAAAATATATTTTTACTTCCAAAATAATATATTCTCTCTTTGTTGAAAATATGATATACTTTGTAATAATAATAAAAATCATATTTTCATTTCTTTTGTATCCAAAATAGTATTTACCAAAAATACGTTCATAAATGTATTTTCCGGAATATTTGTAAGTTACATTCTATCGTTCGGTTCCACAACATTAAGTGTGTAACTTACATATTTACTCCTTGTGATTTTTGGTATTAATTTGGATTGTAAATTCTTGGTATTTTGTCAAGTTATATCATTTTAACCCTAAAATAATATAACTACTACACAAAGTATACAAATAATCACACACAATGTGTCTTTAATGTAAATATTTATCCATTTTTATTTATAAAAAAACATCCTCCAATACTTGTATTTTTGTAACAAAATCTATGGCAATGTTTATACTGAAAATCATAGTTAAAACATACTTGTAAATATTTGTTTAGAAAATATTTTTCTAAGTGTTTATATTTTTAGAAAATTTTGCCATAGTTTCCCCTAAAAATGGAGGAGTCCATGCTATTAAAGCATATCATTTTCTTTTTAAAAATCATCACAAACCATCAACAATTGTTGGTGCATTCATCTGTCGTCTTCGTCTTATGTCGAGTCTCGGGTTCGTTACTGATATGAACAAGCATGATGTCATCATATTTGATGATGACATCACACGGATGACATCATTGTTACATCATGCTCACAAAAGGACAAAAGAAAATGTTATATATGTTGTAAATCGTTTGAAATTGCAATTGTTTGTGTTGACCGTTTGAATAGGTCACGGTTTGAAGATAGGTTCCGTTTGAATGTAAAGTTTGAAATAGGGTTCCATTTGAAGGGTTCCGTTTGAAATGTTTATGTCATTTTCAAACGGAAGGGTCCTCCCTATAAATAGCCTTCAAACGAGTTCATTTGTAATGTTCTAGTTTCCGACGCTGAGGTGCTGTCGAAGTGTCTCTGTACTGAAATCCTTTCAAGATCTATAAACAAGACATTTAATAGTGAATACAAGCTAAACGAAGACCGAATCAATGAATTCCGCCTCTGATTCGGTCTGAGCACTCTTCTGATCGACTCGTTAGGTCGTTTCACGATCCTACAAGTGGTATCAGATGGTTGGCCCAATGAAAGTTGTGTCATGATTTGATAATTTGATATTGTTGCACACTTGTAGTCTTAGTGGATTTGGAGGTCCAATAGAAGTGTTTCATTATTAAAAGTTGTCTGCCATTTACTTTGATTAAATACACAAAGTTAGTTCAAAGTGTGCTTGTGTAAGTTTTGTCTTATCGAAGTTGTCAGTCACATGTGTTTTTGGCAGTCATATCGAAATTGTTGATATTTTGATTCATGTGAATGTCTAGTAATGGCCCAATGAGATAATTGTTGTAAATTGTTATTGTCGGCTACTTACAAAAGTACTTTGATTATAACGGATTGCTTGTATTGTTGTGAAGCCCATTGATTTCTCTGATTTACAAGTTTCATTATCATCGACCCAATCAGTGAAGGCCCAATCAACATTTAAAGTGAACATTTGACACCGAAACATGGATAAAGAGTTTTACAGACTTTTTGGTATTGATTTCAGTGTCTTTATTAATGGACAAGTTGCTCCTGTTATTGTTGCCGAAACCGCCGGTATTGAAACTGAAACAGAAATTTTTCAAAAGGATGCAGAAAAAGCGCCTATTTTTTATCACTCGTCTGATGAAGAGAGTGACAACGATGAAGAGGGAATACAAAAGCTTGAAGATTTTCAAAATAAAATTTCAACTGATAAGAATAATGGGTGTTTTGCAGGTCAAGTGAAAGAGACTGATGAGATCAAATCTGAGAAAGATGTAAAAACAACAACAGCTGAAGAACAAATCAAACCTAGTGAGAAAAAACAGGTTGAACAAATTCCAGCGGTCAAGATTGAGAAAGAAGAATCTGAAAAACCTGTATCTGTGAATCCTGAACCAGAGTCAAAGAAAGAGGTTGCAGAAGACGCACCTATCTTTGATCATTCATCAGAAGAAGAGAGTAAGGATGAAAGTGTTCATGAGGAAAATGAACAGGTTGAAAATATCTCATTTTTAAAGGTTGAGACAAAAGTTGATGATAAACATATTCTTGTTTTGCTGAAAAATTGTGAGATGTTGAAATTTGTAAATGACAAACTCTTGAAGGATGTTGAGAGTTTGTCATTAGAAAACAAAAATCTAAAAAAATCAGAAAATGTTTTGAAAAATCAAATACAAAATTTAGAAAATGAAAAAGTAAAAATTGAGAAAGATTTTCAAAGTCAAATAAAAATTTTAGAAGATGAAAGAGATTTGTTTGGTAAAAACAATCTTTTAAACAAATTGCAATCAATTCTCATCTTGAAAAGATTATTCGACTTGAAAAGGAAGCAGAATGTGCTCAAAAGAAAATCAATGAGTGGGAAGAAAAGTTGAAGGTGTTTGTGAATACTTCAACTATTCCTTGCCCAAAACCTTTTAATTCTGATCCAATAAGTGACAATGTCACAAACTTTGATAATGTCAAAGTTGAAGATTGCGATGAGAAATCTGATGATGAAAATAAAAAATTCGAAAAACAAAAATTGTTTTTGAAATTAAAAGAAAAGTTTCAAGAAACTGTTCCACAATCAACTGAAAAGGGAGAATGCTCTAAGCAAAAACCTTTGAAGAAGAAAGTGGGACAAAAACAAAAAGAGAAAATTTTGAAAAATGTTCAAAAAGAAAATAAAAGTTCATCAGATCAATCATCCAATCGCAATCAAAAATTACAAAAAGTAAAAAATGAAAATTCAAAAATTGTTGGTAATAAGTGGTGCAGGTTGGACCACAGTGCTCAAAAGTCAAATCCAGCATACAAGAGGAGAGATGGATATCACCAAGCCAAACATTGCTATGATTTGAATGTTTGGACTGAAAATGGTGATTGGTACGATAACAGAGTGTGTTACCGATGTGGTTATCAAGGACACATTGCTGTTAATTGCCAGAGTTGGAGGTTTGATTCAAGGAGATGTTTTAATTGCAACATCATTGGACATATTGCTAGAGATTGCTTAATGAGATCAATGAGAAGATCGAGGGCTGAATCTCAGAAGCAGGTGAAGAAACCAGTCAATGTCAAGCCCAAAGAACAGAAGGTTCAAGAACCTAAAGTTCAAGAAAAGAAAGTGAAGCTTTCACAGGGGCAAAAAGACAGACTGAGGAAGAAGAGGAAGAAGGCCAGAGAGTATCTGGAAAAGATTTTGTCCTCGGGTTCATCTGTTGGTAAAAATAAGAGTTCTGATGAATCAATTCCCTCGACTGCAAAGTCAAGCAAGACGAATTCATCAGATACAAATCTGAGGAGGAAAGAAGAAAAGAAGAAGGTGAAAATTGGTGGCGATGAATCTGTTTCTTTGGAAACAAAGGAGCCACATGTCGGCGATGAATCTGACTCGTTAAAGTCAGACAAGCCACGATCAGGCGATGAATCTGGTGTGGTAAAGCCAGAAGAGCCAGTTGTTGAGGTAAAAACTGAGAGTTCTAGTCTAACAATGGATGAGGCAAACTTTCCACAATTGTTGAACAAGAATTCAAAAGCACCCAAGGACTGTCAGGCTTGGGTGAATCTGTTTAAATGAAAAACCTGACTTGCCGGAGTTCCCAGGTTGGTAAGCGTGGAACATGAATCGGCACATTTCTTGAGAAATTCACGAAAGTGATTTCGACTTACAAGTGGTAAATCAGGGATATTAAATTGTACTTGATTTTCTACAAGTGATATTTGTGGATTGATCTTGCAAATGTTAAATCTTTACAAGTGGTTGAAAAGAACAAGATGATGTGATGATCCCGTACCTACAAGTGATTGGTAAACAAACTAATTTTTCCGGAAAAACCATTTTGATTAAAACAAACTTAAGTGTTTTGAAATCACTATGGGAAAATAGTTTGTTGTGAGGGGGAGTTCTGATTGTTTATGCCAGGTGAATGGAGAATTGAAGTGATTCTCATCATGTTGTCACATTTCTTGTACAGCTTGTTTTCAAATTTTCCCAGAAAATCAAAATTGAGACATATTTTGATTTTAGGGGGAGTAAAAATTTTAAAAAAATTAGAAAATTTGAAAATGTCAAAAAACATTGAAAAATGAAAAAATGAGTTTTGCTGAAACAAGAGGAAATGATAGAAAATCAGTTGGACTGTCACAGCATGCTAAAGAAATGTAAAGTTAAAATGTGATAAACGGTCTCACTAAAGATGTGACGATAGGCTCAGCTAGACTAGTAGATTTGCGAAAACGATACAAACCTAAAGCAAAAAGCCTAGTTCTAGTGGGAAACACGGTTGAAAGTGTAGTACTTGGTTTTGTCCTTCTTGACTATGTGCCTACTCGGTAATCGCTGATTGTCGAAAGACATAAAACTGGTTAAGTTTGTGAACTTTCACAACTTTGCTGAAAAGTCGCTGTGATTGTGCATTTTATTTTGCAAAGATTTAAACTTGTTTTATTTCTTTATTTTGTTTAAGCATCGGACATCCTCTGCGTATACGTGAGTATCGACCTGGATGTTGTTGCCTAAACGTTCTGCTTTATTTTCTTTGGTGTTTCGTTTAAGCTTTGGATCACCTCTGCGTATACGGGAGTATCGACCTGGTGGTTAAAGCCTAAACAACTTCAACTTATTTTTATTTTCTTATTTTGTTTAAACATTGGACTTTCTCTGCGTATACGGAAGTATCGACCTGATTGTTAATGTTTAAACATTCTGCTTTGTTTTCGCACAAATCACAGTTGATAAAAGTTTAAAGGCATTACTTGAGTTAGTGTATTGCATGATGAGGGGATATGCTGAGATCGTGGGATCCATAAGAACTTAGTGCTTTCTTAATATACCTTAAAGTATCGGTAAGCAGATTGAAAGTTTTTAGTTTGAGTTTAAGTGGACAACAATATCGTCAATCCATGTGAATCGTTTAGAGCTTAAAATGTTTAAAGCTTAACGGTGTTTGTGATGTGTCTCATAAACTGATATGATCCTCTTTCGCAAACTCACAAAAATATGTTTGTACATATTTTATTTCTGCAGTTAATTTCTGTTATTGCATTCATGTTTCATTATTTTGAAAAGTCCAAAAAGATTTTCGACAACTGATGTTGAAGAGCTGATTTTCAAAATTTCAAGTGCTGAACATGATGAACTGGTTTGGGAGTGTGCGTTTAAAAGAAGAAATTTGTTTTTGTAAAAAGAAAAGTTTGATTAGTTAATCAGGGTCATTAATTTGAACTTGATATAACTATTACTAGTAAGTTTTTCTTATTGATTTAAGTAAAAACTTATGTGGTGGTGAGAAAATTTGTGCAGGAGTTGAGCTTAAACAGAGATAAAGCCAGGGATTGATCTCAAGGTGATAGCTAATTCCTGATGGAGATCCCATTATGATGAGAGGGGGAGTCTGACGAGGTTAGAGCCAAAGAGAAGATCCTGGTATATGCTAAGAAAGAAAAGAGACTGATAAAGACTGAAGATACAAAGACTCGACACTTAAGACTCGTCAACATCTGAGGGGGAGTCTGTTGGTGCATTCATCTGTCGTCTTCGTCTTATGTCGAGTCTCGGGTTCGTTACTGATATGAACAAGCATGATGTCATCATATTTGATGATGACATCACACGGATGACATCATTGTTACATCATGCTCACAAAAGGACAAAAGAAAATGTTATATATGTTGTAAATCGTTTGAAATTGCAATTGTTTGTGTTGACCGTTTGAATAGGTCACGGTTTGAAGATAGGTTCCGTTTGAATGTAAAGTTTGAAATAGGGTTCCGTTTGAAGGGTTCCGTTTGAAATGTTTATGTCATTTTCAAACGGAAGGGTCCTCCCTATAAATAGCCTTCAAACGAGTTCATTTGTAATGTTCTAGTTTCCGACGCCGAGGTGCTGTCGAAGTGTCTCTGTACTGAAATCCTTTCAAGATCTATAAACAAGACATTTAATAGTGAATCCAAGCTAAACGAAGACCGAATCAATGAATTCCGCCTCTGATTCGGTCTGAGCACTCTTCTGATCGACTCGTTAGGTCGTTTCACGATCCTACAACAATCAATCTACATTACCAAGTGTCAAAACAATGCTATTTACATAATAATCATGAACTTGAACTTTCATAAAAACTTGTAGTAACTTAGTAGTGTGTTTAGTAGACTTAGTTACCCTTTAAAGTGTGTTTACTTCTTTAAAAATCTCATTCTTGGAAGGTTTAGGTGTTTACATGACATCCTCAAACGGACAGACACTCTCAAACGGTCATGACATCCTCAAACGGACAGGACCATTTCAAACGGACATGATACTTAAAAGATGTTCTAACCCTAATTCAAACACTATTGCTCACTCATTAAGCCTATCTAGACATAAGACTCCATAAGACGTAGTCAGCAGACATTCAGTGCACCAACAAGTATGTACACCGATAAAATAATGACTCGGGTCGTTCCTAAAGCTCGCCACGTCCCCGGCAATGGCGCCAAAAACTGGACGTGTGTACGTATATACATGTTTTTATAATGAATTTTACACTCGATTCGGTTTTAAATTTATAAAAGTGATTTATACTTCAACATTAAAACACACACGAAAGGGCAAGTGTACCCCGTCATATATGTAGTAAAGTATCGGTAAGAACCAAGTGTCGATCCAAGGACGTGGGCGGAGAAATAATACTAAACCTTTATCATTAAATTACCGGTAGAAAGATAAGTGTGTGATTTTCTAAAAGCTAAAATAAGCATAAACAAATATTTATAAAAACATAATCGACTCCAAATAAAATATATATATATATATATGTATATATAGCCTTGCTTTATGCACAACCAAAGCATGTGAACTAAGTCGGTTTTGTCACTTAAAACACTTGGTCAATTCTCCATTTTCAAGGCAATTAGTATCCCTTTCGGGAATCGTAACATGACAATTCTTTGGAAAGCTAAAACGATAAACACACTTTAACCACCTAAAATTGTTCTTTGATGCCCAAATGACAAATATCTATGAAAATCCCTTAAAGATAAGTTAGTCATCCATTAGGAGTTTTCTAACTTCACTTAATCAAGGAAAGTGACACCGATAAACACAATGCAACCACCGAGACAAGCATAAACTAGATTAAATCACAACCGAGTTCATTTTACAAATCTTGAACATAAATTCACTAAGCAAACAATTTTGACCTAAACTACTAACTAAGCTAACAATTTATGTCAAGAATTCATAACTGTAACCATCCTGGTATTCACACATGTTTTGTTTTGACTTGCATTGTAACAAATACCGTATTTGGAATGAAATTTATTTGAACATACTTGCTTTGTGCTTATACATGCTTATACCAATACAAACACGTGAAACAATTGCAAATTTGTTGAGATTTATGCTATTAAACTAGGTTACATAAACTATAAGGGGCCTATTGTGACATTTTGTGAAACTACAATCTAAGGGACCTATTTGTCATTCTTTGAAACTTTAGAAATACAAGGGTTAAAAGCGCAATTATTGAAAACTACAAGTTTAGGGTTCTTTTAGTAATTTTTGAAACTTATTTTTATAAAAGAAATAAATAGATATTTTTGAAATAAAAGTCCAAGGTTCATTTGGTCATTTTCTCAAACTTAAACTCTAGGGACTAAAACTGATTTCCTTAAACTTATTTTAACTGAATATCCCAACAGTACAGGGACCAATTATGTCAACTTTTGAAACTTCAGGGACCAAACATGTATTTTATATGAAAGTTGAGGGACTGTTTTTGTAACTTTTTGAAAGTTTAGGGACCATTTTTGTACAAAATGAAACTACAGGGACCAAAGTGTAAATATTACAAAATTAAACAAAAAAATGGGGTTGAACCGGCCATAAGAGAGAATCGAACCCGCGATAACGCACAACACAAACGAACACGTGACCGGTCGGGCTAAGCCCTCATTCAATTATAATATGAAACCTTAATTCATTTATATACTATTTAGGATTTAATATTTTAATTAATTAAATTCAGAAATTAAAAAGGGTTTAAATCCAATCGAACCGGCCAGACACGGGACTCGAACCCGCGCCTACCCACACAACAACAACAACGCGCACAAACCAGCTGATCTACCAGCTGGGATGTGAGTTATATTGGATTGTATTATATATATTGACTTTAAAAACAGATCTGAATATATATACAGATCCGCAGGTCGCGGATTTCGACCAAAACTCACCAAAACCGATTTTTAATCCATTCTTTTGACCTGTAAAGCTTACCCACATGATCCCCAACCCATCTCAACTCGTCCCAATCATTCAAACGACACATCAAACACTAAAAAAAGAATTTTTATAAAAATAAAAAGTTGATCTAATCCACTAATTTGTGTCGAATCTGAGATCCAAACTTCGTGTATTTAAGTTCCCTATATTCCTAGCAACATTCCACACCATTTACAAACACTTAAACACCCGAAATTGTCGGATTAAAACCTGCAACTCGCCGGAATAGTCACTTTTTCACCGGAATCTTTGTCAACCGTCTCTTTCGTCAATACCGGTTAGTTTTTCTTGTGTTAATTAGTTAGTTTATGCCTATAGATCGTTTGCCCGTAGAAATCAAGAGTTTGACTTAGACTTCTGACTTTGACCTCTAGATGTTGAAGATGACTAGTGGGCCTACCTGGTTATATTATAATTAGTCTGGATTAAAACACAAACCACCTGGTAGCCCAGTGGTTAGTGTGTATGTTAGTTACAGCACAGACCCAAGTTCGAATATGGGGTGTGCAAATCTTTTTAATCTTTTTATTTTTAAGTTTTTTATCACTTCCAATAATTTTTATATTATTATTACTTATTATTAAATTTTATAAAAAATATAAAATCTGTCAATTTATTTATAAAACTATTTATTTTAATTAAAAACTGTTTATTTCTTAATTAATTCATAATAAATCATTTTTAAGAATAAAAATCCGAAATTTTTATGTTAATCATTTCAAATGTTAAACTTTACGAAAATAATATTTTTACTGATATTTTATATAATTTTGGTATTTATATAAATAAATCAGTTTTATTACTTTTAAAAATAGTTTAAATAAAATTATATAACTATATAATTTACATCCAAAATTATTTTTATGACAAAATAGGCATAATACTGAGTTTATATAAATTTAGAATCTGAATTTTTATTATATTTAATTATTTAGATAATTAAACTTATATAAACTTATTTATTTTTAATTTAAGCAAATTAATTCATTTTAATTATTCAAAGTGAATCAAAAACCATAATAATTATTTTAATCAGTAATATTTCAAATTCAATAATTAAAAATATTATTTTTAATTATTCTGATTTAAATTAATTATTTTGATAATTAGTTATATAATTATCATATTATTCTTTAAACTATATAATTATCATTTACCAAATAATTATATATTTTTGTACTTCTAAATTCAATTATAAAGTTATAAATTAATTATATCACTTATGCAATATTTTGGTATAATTATTTATGTTAAACTAATTATACAAATTGAATATAATTGATTTATTATTTTAAATGTTTGTAGTAACTCAATTATGTATTTATATAATTTAATTATTTGTGTTAAAGAAATATTTTTCATAGATAATTCCATATTCATTTTCCGAGTTCTCTATTAGGTTATCCAAACCTTATAGTAACCATTTAGACAAACCATACCGAAACCTATAGATTTAGGATTTCCTTTCATACAATTAAACATTATTATTAATACAAACTTTATATTGATGCAAGTTCAAACGATTAGAGTGACGTTGGATCTTATTTCCACAAACTCTTACATTAAACTTACTTGTTGGACTTACCGCACTCAAGGTGAGTTCATAGTCCCGTTTTACATTATTTTTTGGATGAAACATATGATACGATGTGATTCAAACTTATTTGCTATTTGTGGTTATTTCGATTGTCTTTGCAATTGTTTGATACTTGTTGTTGTTGCTTTAATGCTTTACGTTCATCAACTTGCGTAAGCCCATCGGTTATATTATAGCGCTATAGGCGTGACGGCCCATCCAGACTTCTAGTTCTACATAAACTTATTGTTGTTGCTTATCCTTTTGTTGCTTATCCTTTTTGTTGCTTTTGGAAGCTGGATGATAAACCTGATTAACGTCATAGGTTTGAACGTACCACCAAGTAACTACTTGTATTAATCTTCTTGCTTAAAGACATATCATATGCCACTATGTTAAACTTTTCTTATATCACATTGTCATTTTTGCTTAACAAAACCTATGAATTCACTCAACCGTTTGTTGATCCTTTATTTTCTAACATATGTTTCAGGTGACAATGTTTAATGCTATGATTTGCAAGAATATTTCATATAGGATTGATCAAGACTTATGCCTTAGATTAAATCCGAATCTATTTTATTTGTGAAACAATTTGTTATTTTGTTTATGTACTGTTGTCTACTCAGATGTGAATGCAATCTCATTAATTGAACCTAAACTATATTTCAACTTAATTTAACAATCATGTGCTCAAATGCATTCTATCAAGTTTCGTGACACCTTTGGCTTTTCCGCCTCCGGCCGGGGTGTTACAATAACAACACCATTTAACCTGTTAAGGTCCTTCCGTGAGGGAAAGCCTTCTTGATTAACATTAATTACCCCTTATTAAACCACTAACCATTTCTAATATCATGGTGCAAACATTTTAAACAAGTTAAACTAGTTAAGCAAGTTCAAAGTCTACTAATACATGATTAATTAAGCTTCTTCTTACAAATATCCCAACTAACCACATACTAATCGTCCAAGATAATTAACTATAACCAAGAATTCAACATCAATAAACAAGGTTGCAAACTAATCATCAAGGATTAACATAGAAAATGCTTCAAAGTGTCATTACAAACATAATTAACATACTAATGGTTGCAATAATACATAATCATCAATCTAAGTGCTTGAAACATGAAAAAACATGGAAAGATTGAAGAATCAAACCATAAACAAGCACAAGATTGAGAATCCGGATGATAACGGAGCTAATTGGCACAAAGTGGCTTGAATCCGGGTGAAAGCAAGAGCCTCCAGAGCCTGTGAATTCGCCTAATGAGCTCCCAAAAGTCCAGAATATCGAAATGAATGTTTCCTGCTGTTTTTTATAACTTTTTCAGATCGCACGCTCGTGCGATTAAAGTGCACGACCGTTCACTTTATGGTCCTGTTCACCATGCCGTGTGACATCAGCAAGTCTTGACCGGTCTTTGCATTGGCACGAGCATTCCATTGGTTGCACGGTCGTTCATTTCAGAGATAAGGTGGGCACAGACAACTGCACCGGCAGTGCATTGCCGGGCTGGGGCTTCTCATCAAATCCGCACTAGAGTTCCTTGCCGAACGGTCGTGCATTCCCAAGATGGCTTGCACGCTGGATCGCACTGGCTGTGCATTGCTGAGATGAGCCCTACTTTTGGATCCGCACGGGAGTGCCACCAGACGCACGACCGTGCAAATCGCCCAGATCAGATTTTTCCACAAAATCTTCACAGCTCATCTGTTTCGCCCGAAAAATCCTCGTTTTCATCATCTTATTGTTTGGCATGCTATTTTAGGCCTGTAAACCAAAATAAACCCGATTAAATATCTGATTCTTGGTTTTACAGCAATAAACACGTAAAACGGGGGTAAAATGGGGGAATAAAACATATGTAATTTGGTGAATATCAATCATAATTCAACATCACGCTTTGCATGTATAAGCATGTAAGTATCACGTAACACGTATGAATTCATATAGAATGCATGAATGTAACAAGTATTTTCCAAGTATAATCATGTATAAATGCAAAAGGAATGTAAATTTAGTTTGTTCACAAGGATTATTAATGTTTTTGATTGCGAGAGACGTGCCAATCGTGTATTGGCTTCGAAATGAACGAACGTATCAAGTATAAAAACACATAGAAATTGTGATAACATAAAAGAAAGGTAACGTAAAATATGGAATGACATGGAACGTAACTAAGACTTTTCCAAAGTAAATCGAAGATCCTTTCTAATTAGGGAAACGTGCTTTGGCCTATAGGTAAAATACTCTCATCGAGAAGCGATTAACGGTATTTTACCCTTCTAGTTACTGTATGTCCCTAATCGATTGAGAAATCGAAACTTTGGCGGGATTGAAAATCGAGGATTGGGACTAGTTGACAAGATGCAGGTTTCACCCCTAACTTGACAACATCGTACACTTAATGTGGTTGGTACTCGTCGGGTCAAGAAAGTTAATTCCGACACTTTGACGAGGGTCTACTACAGTTTGAATTGGAAATTTACCACCAAGATGTGGATTTCATTCCTAACTTGATGGCGTAATTTTTTGCAAAATCGAATAAGCGGATTGAGAGTCGTTCACCAAAGTATGGGTTTCATGCCTATTTTGGTGAAGTCGTCTCGTTTTATGATACGAGTGTCTTCAAGTCTTCAACGTGTATATTGTGTAAATGTCTTAGGAAAGACATATTGTAAATATTAAGACAAAAAGAAGAGGTAGAAGCAAATAGGAAGAATTAACATATTAACAAGAATAAAGAATGGTCAAAGTTTGGTACTTACTATAGACTAGGCCGAACATGACAATTCTACCTAATTTCCTATAGTTATGGCTCTGATACCAATCTGTCACACTCCAACTAATGGCGAAAACATCGGAGTGAGACGAACGAGATTGCTCGAGACTTCATAACACTATTGCAACAATATTTAATTCAAACACTGATTTCATTCATAACAACAATGTCAAGATACAATACATGGAAATACAAAATATAACAATTGTTTCAAATACAATGACAACACAAGAAAAAAGTACAATATAACTCAAAATGATACGACAACATGAACTAATGATTCTAAGCATGTATCTAAGGAATCCCTACTATGTTTCATCATCTCAATCATCATCAACCTACAATATGTTTAAAAATACATGGTTCAATACAAAAGTATTGGCGAGTATACAAGTTTAATACATAACATTAGTATAAAATGATTTAAACGAATCCACATGGCAAACTTTAATTATCAAGATTAACGTATAAACTAGCATGCGAATATTAAAGTCAATCCTCTGATTACCGCAAGTATTAAATTTAACATGACTACAAGTCTATGGGTGGTGCGTTACTCCTATAGCGTTATACATGTTAAATGGAGGCTTGTACGAAGTTAATGACAAGTTTATCACACAAAAGAATCATCCAGATAAACGAATCAAGTATAACATATTAGCATGCATGTATTCGATTGTTTGTGCATTTGAATAAAGTCTAAATGTAACTATGTAGGTTTAATAGTAAACATATTGCACCCAAAGTGTGAAAAGTAAATAGGACGTTTAAGTATACTCACGGTTTTGCTAAACTTCTAAGTTAATCCCGCGAGCGAAGATTTGTTGACGAGAACAGGAACATCGAGGTTACCCTACAAGGGTAAATGAAGGTGTGAGTTCTTGGAGTTGAACGGAGGAGTTGGATTTGGAATTAAAGTACATAAATGTTTAAGTATATAAAAGTATAATAAATAGAAAGCATATTCTATCCAGGTACTTGTTATGACACTTAGTTTCTGTGTTTTTACGGGTCCTGGTATGCCCAACATAATCAATAACAAAGAACGTGGATGCAGAATAATGGGGAAACCGAAACACAAACCATTCGTGCGAAAGAGCAGTTCACACGACAGGAGCCTTTCGCGCGAAAGGGACCACCCTTTCGTGCAACGGGGACTATTTGGTATGAACCAAACTTTGTTTTGAACATTTTAACTAGTAATAAGTTACGTTTGTGAGTCCAGTTAAGTCATATGTTATAGATATAGTATAATAATAGTCTGAAGTGTCACAGAGTTCATAGAAGTCATGCATGGAGGTGATACATCATTATAGTTCACCAAAACACAAGTCAGTTAACTTACTTAACTAATCGGTTGGTCATGAATACAGAATGTAAATAACAGAAATGTAAATACCCAAACAACCGAATAAGAACAACCCGGGTGCGTCGATGCAACATGGAATGAAGTGAATCCGAGTGTTGGAGGTTGGGCGAGTTTAGCTTATTCTAGGTCTAGGAGATTGTTTGGGTGTTTGTTTTACAAGTTCAAGTGAGGTGGTGGAACTAGATTGGAAGCCAAGGCTTCCACGGTTCACACTCTGATATTACATAATCATCTATATCGAGAATAGGGATCTGCATAATCATACAACACTTAGAATTTGTTGGTACGGGTTGAAATCAAAACCTTTCGCGCAAGAGAGAGCTGCTTTTCGGGCGACAGGCAATGTCTCGAGATGAAATCAGTTCGGTTTTGGTTGAATTGTTCATCTTCTTAGCTGGAATCGTCTCTAGCACTAACACACAACTATGAACTTAGCTTGTGAGCTTGGTAAGCCTCTGATTCAGCCAAGTTTGGTAATAGAAAGTTTGTTTGATAAAATGTTTGAAGAACAATCTACAATCTTTGAGTGGGTCCTCAATAAGCTGAGATTTATAATCAGATTACCAAGGAAAATATGATAAACTAGGTATCTAAGATTGAAGAGTGTAGAAAAAGATGGTAAAAGAAGGAGAATGTAGAAGAAAGTAGTGTGTTTGTGAGTTGAAAACTCATTTAGAGTGTTGCTGGAAGTAGCTGAGGTTGAGTGTCCGAAATGAGAAATCTAGAGAGAATTTTGGAGTTGTGAAGGTTGGCAATGAAGAAGTGGGTTGGTATTTAAAGGCTGAAAACGAAATTTGGGACAACAGGGGGTTCGGACGAGAGGGGCCTCTCGTGTGAGAGGGCCCTTCGCATGAGAGGGGCTTTCCCCTTTTTTTCGTAATTCAAGTTTGTCGATTACGTGCGTGTTGTCGGTTTTGAGCGTTTTTAATCATGTAAGTGTAATGCATATGTGTAATGTATAAAATAATGAATTTATGAATTTTTAATGAATAAACAAGTAAGTATTTGTGTATAAATATTATCTAGTATGCATGTATAATGAACGTTTAACAAGTATTTACGAATTATGAATAACACAAGTGTAATAAAGATCGAGTTTCATTATGATTCAAGTCTCGGATTACAATGATTGAGATGAAAAGACGAATATAAAGTGAATACAAGTTTCTATAAATAGGTAGCACAATCAAGCTTGCTGAATAAGGAAAGTTACAAAAGCGAGGTGTTACACACATGTGCTTGCGCAAGCTAATCAAGTATACACTAGCAACCAGATCACGCATGAATGGCATACCATGCATCGTGAGTGTGCGGACTAGGAAGCGTATAGGAGTCGTTTGATCGCTGATGCCAAAAATTTCGAAAAAGCCAAAGCTGAATTGGCTGACAAACAGGCTCAGTTCAAGGCTAAGTGATGTACGTAAAATACAACATTTAAATTATATCAAAAACGGCGTAAAATCAACCCTTTTCGGTACTAATGTTGGAAAAAAACTTGATTCTTTGTTCCTTTTTAATTTATAGGGTCAAAAGAGCTTAAACGCACAAAAGGAGCAAAATAACAGCAAAAACCAACATAAATACAAAGAAGGAGGATTGACACAACTCGCCAAGCCCCCATCCACATCCAAACCAATAAAATAACAAGATCAGAAGCATTGGCACAGGGTTGTGCCCACCAGGCATGGGTCATGCCCAGTCAAGATTCTCTGCAGAAGAACAGGACAACAGTAAAAGACAAAACAGACAGACAACACGAGGCCGTGCTAACCCAACACGGGGCATGGTCATGTCTAAGATTCACGAAATCTGAGATAGTATAGCAAGTACAATGGCCACACGCTATGCCGTTGACTCACAGGGTCGTGTTAGTACAAGACCTGACACCGTAGTTAATGAAGAGGAGATAGACTGAAGGCCACGGGGCCGTGCCAGGAGGGCACAGGGCCGTGGTGAAACTCAGTTTTCAGCTATAAATAAGGGTGATTGGTTCCATTCCAATTCATCACTTGGCAAACCACTTCTCTTACACTTGCCACCACTCCACCACCACTACAACACCAACACCCACCACCATCATCCATCTTCCATCATTTAGAGTGTGTAGTAGTCTCGAGATCCAAGATCGATCGTAAGAGCTCTTGTCAAACAAAGGCCATGCTTGGCAAAACTCTTACATCACTTGGTGAAGACAAATCTATGATGTATTACTTTTTTATTTCCAATCTTTGGCTCCTTTTTATTTGGGTATGTATTAATGACTTTAATAACTAGTTTTTTATATTGAAGGCGAATTTATTTAACCATTCTTCATGTGTTGTTGATTCACACATTCGTGTCTTTACAGTCTATATAAAACACGTTAACTACTTGGAAGGGTGTTAGAAGGGTGGTTGGGTAATTTATATGTCTCATTCAGTGTAAAGATCTTACAAGAAACTAATTCAAGCTTAGTAAGACTTCACGAGTAGGTGATATTGTTCGCCTCAGGAGAAGTAAGAAACCGCTTAAATCCCTTATCTATAAGCTATTATTAAAACTTTAAACCAACCCTACGAGTACTGTATCCCTGCTGACTCAGACCAAAGGGTTGAGGGTAACGCTGCGTGGAAGGGGGCCTACCACTTATCGCATTAATAACTTACTCAATTATGTTTCAATAATCCAACCTTGCGGGACTGTATCCCTGCTAACTCTGACAAATACGTTGAGGGTAACGCTGCCTGGAAGGGGTCCTACTACTATAACTTAAAGATAATCTCTTAAAATGCCCAAAGTGCGGAAATCATTAAAGGATACATAAAACAGGAGTTGGAACCAAGTGATTCCTTCTTGTCTATTTATTTTTCCTTATGTTTTATTTTTCCTTTTTAGCTTATCTTTTTCAAAACCTTTTCTTCAAAATTTGGTTAGATTAGACGTTAACGATAAGCCGGTACTAAAAGCTCTTGTGTCCTTGGACTACCTCGGTATCTTGCCATCACTATACCACGTCCGCGATAGGTGCACTTGCCCTAACGTATATGTAGAGTGATAGTATTATATCATGTTTTATAAATTTAAAACTTGATTCGCGAGTAAAAAGAGCTAAAATATATCTAAAAATATAACCTCACACACATCAATTTTTTGGCACCGCTGCCGGGGACACAAAGATTTTGAGAAAGCTTAAAATTAACGGCCAGGTCATTTTTATCTTTTCTTTTTAACTTTTTTCTTCTTTTTCCCCAATTTTCTACTCTCTATAGGAATAACATGGGGCCGAGTTTGATCAGCACGAGTTGTGTCAAGTCTATAGTGTCTAGGAAGAGCTTTTTTCTTGTTTCTGGAACAAAGATATGGGGCCGTGTTACAGGAGCACGTGTGACAACTCGAGTTTCCGACTTTCACTTTCGTATTTATTGCGCGTTGACTTTCACTGTTTAGTTGTTTGATTTGTTTAACTTGTAACTGTACGTTGGATTATAAGTGAGATGAATGCTAAATTTCTATATGATGAATATGTGTAAAATACTTGATCGCATGAACTTGTTATCTGTTAAGAGTTTGAACAACCCGACGAAACACAAGTGTGTTTCTCCATACGCTTCTCCGACAAAACAAGGGTGTGATTCGTCACACATAACTCGACGAAACAGGATTTGTTTCGCCGGCCCATGATTCGCCGAAGCCCATTACGGGCCCAGAACGTTAATTTGTGTATATTAGCGTGTAACGACTTCTATTTCACATCTTTGGCAAAAGTTAGAACCCTAGAACTCTCCCTACTGTGTGACGGCAGCTGTGGGTGATCCTCTCAGCCTCTTTAGCGACCAAACATTCGTATCATCCATCTCGGTTAGTTGCATGCTTGTTAAATCGGTTTCTCGATTCCTTGATTTCTTTATACATGTTGTGTATGCTTAATTTCTGATCGGATGTGAGTACATGTGTAGGATAATCTTGATTCGTTATATGTGATTAGTAGATTACGTAACCGTATGCGGAACATGATGATTGATTTAGGGATCTTAATAAACTGGTCAGATTGATGTGATTATGTGATGAGTGGAACTAGATGTAATGATGCACATGTCGGTTTGATGTTTGTTAATCTTGTTAATGTAATACGGATCAAACCCGTGTTACTGTCATGAACATACCTGCGTTTTAAGTAACTTACGAATCATGTGTTGATTAGATGATAATAATAAATCGGTCCACTACCTGAATATTATATAAAATTGGACCAATGGCATCATGAGAATGTTAAAAGATGGCGCCCATGGTTGTGAGGTTTTGTGTGTTAAATTATTTGATCAGTCCAATAAAAATTGTGTGCATGGTTTACTGTTAACCTTGAAGTTATAAATGGTGGCCATGTGAAGTCCAAGCATGTGATAACCTGATGTTGTTATTAATTGTGCTATGCCTGTAATGATGATCTTGTCATGATAATCGACTGGTTGTATGCATATATGTTTGTTTGTGAACTGTTTGATTTAGAGTATTTAATAAATAGCGCATATTGATCTAAAAGGGGCTGTTAACATCGATGTAAATGCTAGACGATGATTAGGGTTATTATAAATTGCAACTGACGAAACCAACTCACGGCGAAACAGATCCGACGAAACAAATTCGTTTCGTCGGAACCAGTCACAACGAATCAAATGTGTGTTTCCCCAAGGGTGTCAACGACGAAACAGTGGTGTTTCGTCAAAGGGGCTTAACAACGGAACAAGGGGGTGTTTCGTCGGACAGATAACTTGCACAGTAACTTGATTTAACTCTGTTAGAAGTTAATGGGATTTATTAACTGCCGTTAAGTGATACGCATGACTTGTATAATATTGGATACGTGTTTAGTACTACTAGCTGAGCAATTGATTTATTACCCACTTTGATTATACCTATGCGTGAACAACATGAATACAAACTGATTATGTATACGTGCATACTTTAGGACGTGATTGATTAACTGTGAGCATACTTAGCATACCGAGCAAACCAAGGTGAGTTCACACTAGCCAAGGCGTGGGATTCCCAGGGGTGGGAATGGGATTGAATAACTACTCGTACAACTATTACTATTAAACAAATTATTACTGTCCTCGGTTGAAGGGCACGTACGTAAAACCTACGTACAGTTATACTTACTACTGTCCTCGGATTGAAGGGCACGTACGTAAAGCCTACGTACACGATCTTAAGACCATCACCTCTATCAAAGGAAGTCCCTCAATTATCGACTTAATCGCCGAGGCCTAGGGCGAGCAGGTCATTAGTTAATAGCGCTATTAGGTTTAACAAACCTCACACCGTGCCAGTCGGACGGGCGTGTACTAATGGACTATGGGTAAAGGGTCAATGCTGATAGACATTGACTTTGGGCACATTTTATATTTTCGTAGATGTCGATACGCGTGGTCTTGTAACACATGGGAAGCCCCCACTAATCATCGCACGCATGCCTGGACTGGCAGCAAGGATTAACACGATACATGGTTTACAAAACGAATATATATACGATTTATGAAATGAATACTTTAACCAAACAACTATATGTGAACTCGCTCAACTTTGTTGTTGATTCGTTGCTACATGCCTTGCAGGTCATTAGGTACCCATGGAGCTTGCACAGGGAGGAACGGTCGTTGTGGAACGTGGCGATGTGTGCCATGCTTTAGACTTTACCTTATTTCATATTTAATACTTGCTATGGGTTTTACAAATTTTGCTTCCGCTAAACACTTAACTAGGCTTTGGTTTTGAACACCTTTCATATTGGTTGTTGAATTATGTTACTTATCTACTTGTTCAATATGATTGGTGGCTTGATCCTGGTCAGTCACGCCTCCAAGCGGTGATACTCCGCGTGTGGATTTTGGGGGTGTGACAGATTGGTATCAGAGCCATTGGTTATAGAGAACTTGGTTTTAATATGGGGAAAACGTTTTAATTAAAACCAGACTATAACCAGTACAGTGCTTAACGATCCACAACGACGCCTCGCTCTACGTGCAAGACTCAACATTCTAGGTAATATGGTATATGTTTTATTGCCTACTTGCTAGAATTACATAGAACTTTGCTCATGGTATGCTTAGATAACGTAACAACTGTTGATTGAAACACTTATGTGCTCACTCTCTTCTGTCATCGCACTATTCGCGAACCTCTCTTACTCATGTTCTCCTGGATGTCAAGATCATGAGTGGACGCGATAACCTAACTCAAGCCCAGTTGGCGGCTTCGATCACTGAACGAGTTACTGCAGCACTCGCAGCTGCCCAGGCAGGAGGTGTAGCCTGCCATCACAACTTACTCTAGGAGCTTTAGATCCTACTTTTGTAAACCGACACTTGTGCTTAATTTTGTTTACTCTTACACACACGACAAGTCAACACGCTCAGCCACATGTATGCACATTCAAGACGTTCATGGACTGTTGTCCTAGTACTTTTAGTGGCACTGAAGGGCCATTGGACTCCTCCATTGGTTTGAAAAGCTCTAATCAGTCTTCGAAAGGTGTGAATGCCCTGAGGCTCGTAGGGTGAAGTACGCCACTGGTACTCTCGAAGGCACTGCGCTAACTTGGTGGAGCGCGCAAGTTCAGATGCTGGGGCTGGCGGCTGCTAATGCCACCCCATGAAGTGATACTAAGGAACTGAATCAAACGTGAATACTGTAGTCGTGGTGACATCCACTAGTTGGAAGTGGAGTTCTTTAACCTGAAGATGACGGGGTCAAAGATAGAAGCGTACGCTAAACGATCCAAGGAACTTCGAACGCATTGAGCTGTACCTCAAAGGCTTAGTACCAGAGATTCAAAGTCATGTGACTTCTGCCAACCTTGCTACCATTCAAGATGTTACTCGTCTTGCTCATCGTCTCGCAGACCAAGCAGTGGAACAGAACAAGCTGCCTAAACACATTGGTGCTACTGCTACTACTACTACTTCTATTATTCCAAGTGACAACAAGAGAAGGTGGGATGGAACCTTCAGCAAGGGTTCAACTTCGGTTCAGTCCCAGGCACAGCAGTGAAAGACAGATAACTACCAGAGCCCCAGTCAGCAGTCGTCTGGTAGTCAAGGGCAGGGTTGATATCAAGGAAACCACCCAAAGTGCAATAGATGCAACAGACACCACAGTGGTCAGTGCAACAGGGGTCGTTGCCAGAGGTGTCTCAAGATGGGTCATGAAGCTAAGGATTTCAGGAGCTCGCGACCTGCGAATCAGAACCAACAACAACAATGATCAGGGCAACGGGAATAACAACGGGGGTAATAACGACGACAATGGTGCCAGGGGTCGAGTGTTCGTGATTGGTCAGGGCGACGCAAGGAATGATCCTAGTGATGGACTTTCTCTATCGACCTCATTCCTATAACTTTGGGTAGTTTCGACATCGTCATTGGTATGGATTGGTTATCCCAACAACAAGCAGAGATCCTATGCAGGGAGAAGATCATTCGTATTCCCCATCCTGGCAAAGAACCTCTCGAAGTTCAAGGTGACAAGAGTGGTGTCGTGAGTGGCATCATCTCCTTCTTGAAGGCTCAGAAGTGTTTGCGAAAGGGTCACACAGTTATATTAGCACTCGTTACCGATACATCGAAGAAAGAGAAAAGATGGAGGATATTCCTGTTGTACGCGACTTTCCTCAAGTGTTTCCTGAAGAGTTACCTGGGTTACCGCCTCATCGTCAGGTCGAGTTTCAAATCGAGCTAGCTCCTGGAGCAGCGCCTATAGCTCGTGCACCGTATCGTTTAGCTCCATCAGAGTTGAAAGAGCTATCTACGCAACTACAAGAACTCTTAGATAAGGGTTTTATTCGTCCTAGTTCTTCGCCCTGGGGAGCTCCAGTGCTTTTCGTGAAGAAGAAAGATGGTACGTTCAGAATGTGCATCGACTACCGTGAACTGAACAAGGTGACTGTGAAGAATCGCTACCCTCTTCCACGTATTGACGATTTGTTCGACCAACTGCAAGTGTCGAGCTACTATTCAAAGATTGATTTGAGATCAGGATATCACCAGCTGAGAGTCCGAGAAGAGGACGTCTCCAAAACAGCCTTTAGAACCCGATATGGCCACTATGAGTTTTTAGTAATGCCTTTTGGGCTGACAAACGCACCAGCGGTCTTCATGGACTTGATGAATCGAGTGTGCAAGCCGTACCTAGACAAGTTCGTTATTGTATTCATCGAAGACATTTTGATTTACTCAAAGAGTCAGGAAGAACACGAACAGCATCTACGACTCATTTTGGAACTCCTTCGAACAGAACAGCTGTACGCCAAGTTTTCAAAATGTGACTTCTGGCTTCGCGAGGTCCATTTCTTAGGCCATGTAGTGAACAAGGATGGGATTCACGTTGATCCATCCAAGGTAGATTCGATCAAGAACTGGCATACACCTCGTACCCCAACGGAAATTCGCCAATTCTTGGGATTGGCAGGTTACTACAGGAGGTTTATTAAGGATTTTTCCAAGATTGCACAGCCTCTTACTTCACTAACGCAGAAGGGCACTGTTTATCGTTGGGGAAATGCACAGGAATTAGCGTTTCAGCACTTAAAGGATAGACTTTGCAGTGCACCTATCCTTTCATTGCCAGAAGGCACAGACGACTTCGTAGTTTATTGCGACGCATCTATTCAGGGTCTTGGTTGTGTATTGATGCAGCGGGATAAAGTTATAGCCTACGCCTCACGCCAACTCAAAGTGCATGAAAAGAACTACACCACACACGATTTAGAGCTGGGAGCTGTTGTTTTTGCTCCTAAGATATGGAGACACTACCTGTATGGTACCAAATGCGCCATCTATACCGACCACAGGAGCCTCGAGCATATCTTCAAACAGAAGGAACTCAATATGCGACAACGACGATGGGTCGAGCTGCTGAATGACTACGAATGCTCGATCAGGTACCACCCGGGCAAAGCCAATGTTGTGGCTGACGCCCTCAGTCGAAAGGACACCGCGCCTAAGCAGGTACGAGCTCTACAACTCACCATACAGTCTAGTCTCCCTTCCCAAATACGAAATGCTCAGGTAGAAGCATTGAAACCAGAAAACGTCAGGGCTGAAGCCCCGCGGCTCAAGGCAACGCTTGGAACAGAAGGAAGATGGTGCTTACTACGTCACAGGACGCATTTGGGTCCCACTTTATGGCAACTTACGCGAACTTGTAATGGATGAAACTCACAAGTCTCGCTACTCGGTACATCCTGGTTCGGATAAAATGTACCATGATATCAAAACTACATATTGGTGGCCTAGCATGAAGGCCCACATAGCAACATACGTTAGCAAATGCTTGACTTGTGCGAGAGTCAAGGCGGAATACCAGAAACCATCAGGCCCACTCCAACAACCTGAGATACCACAATGGAAATGGGAGCAAATTTCCATGGATTTTGTTACTGGCCTACCTAGATCTCAGCGTGGAAATGATACTATTTGGGTGATCGTGGATCGACTCACAAAGTCTGCACACTTCTTGGCTATCAAAGAAACAAACAAGTTCTCTACCTTAGCAGACATCTACTTAAAAGAAGTGGTTTCGAGGCACGGGGTGCCAACCTCTATTATCTCTGATCGTGACGCACGTTTTACTTCAGAACTGTGGCAAGCAATGCACAAATCTTTTGGCTCTCGTTTAGACATGAGCACAGCTTATCACCCTCAGACGGATGGGCAGTCTGAGCGCACTATTCAAACTCTAGAAGACATGCTTCGTGCGTGTGTAATCGATTTCGGCAACGGCTGGGAAAAACATCTCCCGTTAGTGGAATTCTCGTACAATAACAGCTACCACACCAGCATTAAAGTTGCTCCATTTGAGGCATTGTACGGGCGTAAATGCCGATCACCTCTTTGTTGGGCAGAGGTGGGTGACAGTCAGATCACAGGTCCAGAAATGGTAGTTGATACTACTGAAAAGATTGCTCAAATACGACAGCGCATGGCGGCAGCTCATGACCGTCAGAAAGCATACGCCGATAAAGACAGGAAACTACTTGAATTCCAGGTTGGGGATCGAGCGCTACTCAAAGTTTCACCCTGGAAGGGTGTTGTTCGTTTTGGCAAACGAGGCAAGCTCAATCCACGATACGTTGGACCATTCAAAGTCATAGAGAAAATAGGCAAAGTGGCCTACAGACTGAACTTACCAGCTGAACTCAGTGCAGTTCACAATGTCTTTCACGTGTCGAATCTGAAGAAGTGTCTGTCAGATGAGACCCATATAGTTCCTTTGAAGGAGCTCACTATCGACGAACAGCTACGATTTGTCGAGGAACCTGTTGAAATCACGGACCAGGATGTTAAGGTCCTCAAGAACACTAGAATACCTCTGGTACGAGTTCGTTGGAACTCCCGCCGTGGCCCAGAGTTCACCTGGGAGCGTGAAGATCAAATGAAACTTAAATATCCCCAGTTATTCGGAACTAATGCAACTACTACTGAGGCTGAAGCTACTACTGCAGAATTTCGGGACGAAATTCCAAATCAACGGGGGGATGATGTGACACCCCAGGAAAACTAGTGAACGATACAACTTACCTAGCTTCCTCAGTAACCGCATGCTAAATTTCGGGACGAAATTTCTTTCAAGTTGGGGATAATGTGACAACTCGAGTTTCCGACTTTCACTTTCGTATTTATTGCGCGTTGACTTTCACTGTTTAGTTGTTTGATTTGTTTAACTTGTAACTGTACGTTGGATTATAAGTGAGATGAATGCTAAATTTCTATATGATGAATATGTGTAAAATACTTGATCGCATGAACTTGTTATCTGTTAAGAGTTTGAACAACCCGACGAAACACAAGTGTGTTTCTCCATACGCTTCTCCAACGAAACAAGGGTGTGATTCGTCACACATAACTCGACGAAACAGGATTTGTTTCGCCGGCCCATGATTCGCCGAAGCCCATTACGGGCCCAGAACGTTAATTTGTGTATATTAGCGTGTAACGACTTCTATTTCACATCTTTGGCAAAAGTTAGAACCCTAGAACTCTCCCTACTGTGTAACGGCAGCTGTGGGTGATCCTCTCAGCCTCTTTAGCGACCAAACATTCGTATCATCCATCTCGGTTAGTTGCATGCTTGTTAAATCGGTTTCTCGATTCCTTGATTTCTTTATACATGTTGTGTATGCTTAATTTCTGATCGGATGTGAGTACATGTGTAGGATAATCTTGATTCGTTATATGTGATTAGTAGATTACGTAACCGTATGTGGAACATGATGATTGATTTAGGGATCTTAATAAACTGGTCAGATTGATGTGATTATGTGATGAGTGGAACTAGATGTAATGATGCACATGTCGGTTTGATGTTTGTTAATCTTGTTAATGTAATACGGATCAAACACGTGTTACTATCATGAACATACCTGCGTTTTAAGTAACTTACGAATCATGTGTTGATTAGATGATAATAATAAATCGGTCCACTACCTGAATATTATATAAAATCGGACCAATGGCATCATGAGAATGTTAAAAGATGGCGGCCATGGTTGTGAGGTTTTGTGTGTTAAATTATTTGATCGGTCCAATAAAAATTGTGTGCATGGTTTACTGTTAACCTTGAAGTTATAAATGGTGGCCATGTGAAGTCCAAGCATGTGATAACCTGATGTTGTTATTAATTGTGCTATGCCTGTAATGATGATCTTGTCATGATAATCGACTGGTTGTATGCATATATGTTTGTTTGTGAACTGTTTGATTTAGAGTATTTAATAAATAGCGCAGATTGATCTAAAAGGGGCTGTTAACATCGATGTAAATGCTAGACGATGATTAGGGTTATTATAAATTGCAACTGACGAAACCAACTCACGGCGAAACAGATCCGACGAAACAAATGCGTTTCGTCGGAACCAGTCACAACGAATCAAATATGTGTTTCGCCAAGGGTGTCAACGACGAAACAGTGGTGTTTCATCAAAGGGGCTTAACGACGGAACAAGGGGGTGTTTCGTCGGACAGATAACTTGCACAGTAACTTGATTTAACTCTGTTAGAAGTTAATGGGATTTATTAACTGCCGTTAAGTGATACGCATGACTTGTATAATATTGGATACGTGTTTAGTACTACTAGCTGAGCAATTGATTTATTACCCACTGTGATTATACCTATGCGTGAACAACATGAATACAAACTGATTATGTATACGTACATACTTTAGGACGTGATTGATTAACTGTGAGCATACTTAGCATACCGAGCAAACCAAGGTGAGTTCACACTAGCCAAGGCGTGGGATTCCCAGGGGTGGGAATGGGATTGAATAACTACTCGTACAACTATTACTATTAAACAAATTATTACTGTCCTCGGTTGAAGGGCACGTACGTAAAACCTACGTACAGTTATACTTACTACTGTCCTCGGATTGAAGGGCACGTACGTAAAGCCTACGTACACGATCTTAAGACCATCACCTCTATCAAAGGAAGTCCCTCAATTATCGACTTAATCACCGAGGCCTAGGGCGAGCGGGTCATTAGTTAATAGCACTATTAGGTTTAACAAACCTCACACCGTGCCAGTCGGACGGGCGTGTACTAATGGACTATGGGCAAAGGGTCAATGCTGATAGACATTGACTTAGGGCACATTTTATATTTTCGTAGCAGTCGATACGCGTGGTCTTGTAACACATGGGAAGCCCCCACTAATCATCGCACGCATGCCTGGACTGGCAGCAAGGATTAACGCGATACATGGTTTACAAAACGAATATATATACGATTTATGAAATGAATACTTTAACCAAACAACTATCTATGAACTCGCTCAACTTTGTTGTTGATTCGTTGCTACATGCCTTGCAGGTCATTAGGTACCCATGGAGCTTGCACAGGGAGGAACGGTCGTTGTGGAACGTGGCGATGTGTGCCATGCTTTAGACTTTACCTTATTTCATATTTAATACTTGCTATGGGTTTTACAAATTTTGCTTCCGCTAAACACTTAACTAGGCTTTGGTTTTGAACACCTTTCATATTGGTTGTTGAATTATGTTACTTATCTACTTGTTCAATATGATTGGTGGCTTGATCCTGGTCAGTCACGCCTCCAAGCGGTGATACTCCGCGTGTGGATTTTGGGGGTGTGACAGCACGGGGCCGTGTCAAACTTCCATTATCTGGGAACTTGAAAACCAAAACTTTTTTGTTGACAACACGGTCCATGCTAACACCAGCACGGGGTCGTGCTATTCTTCTGACCAGACATTCTTTTTGTTTTTGTTTGCAAAAAAATACATAATTATGTATAATTTGCAGGAGATACATTTTGGTGCATGAGCTCCACCCCTGACAAAGATATAAAAGTACCGCTTGACGAACACGAGTACTTTTTGAGAAAAAGACTTCAAGCCAAAAAATGACAAAAAGCCTTGACCCAAAACCCCCCTAGGTGGATCAATGCACTCTCATGGATTACCTACGACCTACGGTCGGTAATCTTGGAGTCGCTATTAACCCTGTGACACCCCAGGAAAAATCAGAAAAACAACGCAACTTAACTAGCTTCCTCAGTAACCACGCACTAAATTTCAGGACGAAATTTTCTTAACAGGGGGAGAATGTGACAACCCTCGTAATTCCATGTATCCGTACAATTTATTAATGATAATTAAAGTGCTTGATGACTGTGCTGAATCATTTAACTGCTCTCTGATTACCGTGTTGTACTTACAGGTGCGTGTTAACATACTAGTAGTATACAGAAAAATTACTAAATAGTCCGGTATGCTTTCCTGAGTGTTAGGAATTAATTGTGTTACAAAATTATACATATAAGACACTCTACGGAATAATTAAACGCTTTAACGGAACAGTATCCAACCGAACAACCGGACATTACCCGGGACACTAAATTTTTGCCAAATACATTGTTTAATTATTTCTGAACTAGTTATGGTCCCCGAACACCATAACACCCCTTATAACATAATAGCACACAAGTCCCTAAAAGTTACACTTGTAAACTAACTTGTTATTAAAATTAGAAGTTGGAAAGTTGCACTTTACCCCCCCCCCCCCATATTATACACGGTCACATGAGGATGGCCCACCAAATATTTACTAGATCTTGCCAAATCCATAATAATCTTGCCAATAATCCCTTAAAATCTTACAAGATCTTTCATAAGATTTCTTTGGATTCACAAGATCTTTCCTTGATTTCTTTGAGATATATAGATCTTGCAAGTTACAATTAACCCCCCCCCCCCTCATATGAAACTTACGGACCAAAGAAGTGTCCCCACCAAGATTTCTAAAATCCTACAAGATCTATAATGATATTACTTAGATTCAATTTGATTTTGTCTAGATATTGTAAGATATGGAAGGATTCTTTAAGAAGATATGAACACTACACCTTTCACCATTCATCACCTCAACACTTCTCCTCCTTCTCCCTCATTAAACTCTCGGCCAAACACCCTACTTCACACACCACCATTTTCATTTTTGTTTCAAGCATTCCAAGCTCATTTTGAGGTGTAAGAAGCTAAGTTAGGAAGTGTGGAAGCAACGGAAGCTCAAGGACCTTCTTCATTTGCTATTAACCACCTCATTTCTTCACTTGTTCATCCCTAGCCTTGGTGCTAGTTGTAAGTCTTTGATTACACTCTTGGTTACTTATATGTTGATTTCTTGATAAACACATGTTTAGGACACTTGTTAATACTTTTAGTAACATTTAAACCACAAAACAGCAAGCTGAGTAATGATTTCCAGCCGACTTCATCAGGCTGTAAACAGGTCGTAAATTCAACGAAAAACCGATATTTTGAATCTAAAATATGTTATTATAAAATACGGTTCTAATGGCACCGGAATCGTAATTTTTGGACTCCGTTTACTATTTTTAAAGTGTTAATTTGTAACAGCAGCTTAAGCTGAATTTTGACAGCAATAAATGGGTGTCATGCATTCAGTCATAACCTGAGTTTTGTGATGAATCGGACCATGAAATTTGTACAGTAGATGACAACCGATGCATTTGTAATTACCCCACTGGAATTTAGTAAATCGGACACTCGATGAATTTTTAATAAATTGTTCCGTGGACTGTGGTCAGAAATATATAAATCTGAGTTCAGTCCGGAATATGAATTTTTATAAAATATTGGTAATGAACCGGACCCCGATATTTTTACACAATAAAATATGGAACGTTTAAGACATCCTGTAAAAATTTGGGAATTTTTGGAATAATTTAACTATTTTATTAAAATGTCCGAAAACAGCTGGTTTTGAATATAAATGCTGAAAAGACATAAGTTGTGACTCGCGTGTCTAAATGTCGAGTATGCCATCGGTGAATGATCTAACATGTTATATATATGTTATGTGCATTATCGTATGTTTGATTTTGAGTGGGGAATGGATGGGAAGTATATATGGGCATAAACCGTTAAAGTGATGCATGTTATGTGATAGATACGTGTAGGAACTTTGTGTTCTATTTGAAGTCACTAATAAACTAAGTGGTAATCGTACTAGGACGTGATTGACCGACCTTGACTGTTAGCTACTTTTGAGAGTCAAACCGAGCAACCGAGGTGAGTTCACACACTTTCTAAGGCATGGGATTCCCGGTGGGTTGGGAATGGGATTTGAATAACTACTCGTAATATCATTACTATTAAACTACTTTTCACCGTCCTCGGATTGAAGGGCACGTACGTAAAACCTACGTACACTCACACTCGCTACGGTCCTTGGATCAAGAAGGGCACGTACAAACACGACTAGTCGACACATGGGAAGCCCCCACTAATCTTCGCACACATGTTTGGGAAACCGCGATACGGCCACTAATCATCGAACACATGTTTTGGAAACCTCGATCCGGCCACTAATCATCGCAAACATGTTTGGGAAACCGCGATACAGATAACTAAGATACTTGGTTTACGAAATGAACAAATGATTCACGAACACTATAACTAAACAACCAACTGTGAATTCACTCAACTTTGTTGTTGACTCGTTGTTACATGCCTTGCAGGTCGTTAGGTATCTATGGAGCTTGCATCAGAGTGGGAAGAGTCGTTGTGGGACATGGACAACTGTGTACCATGCTAAACATTTGAAACGTTTAAACTTATGATTTGGTTTTAAACTTTATGCTTCCGCTTGTAACATAAACTATGTTTTGTTTAGACACCAATTGTATTGTGTTGGATTTTACAAACTACTTACATGCTTGTTCAATATGATTGGTGGCTTGATCCTGGTCACGTCACGCCTCCAAGCGGAGGTACTCCGCATGGTGGATTTTGGGGGTGTGACAGATTGGTATCAGAGCCATTGGTTATAGTGAACTTGGTTTTAATAAGGGAAAAACTTTTTGTTAAAACCAGACTATAACCTGTACAGTGTTCAACAATCCACAACAACGCTTCGCTCCACGTGCAAGACTCGACACCATAAGTGGTATGATTTATGTTATATTGTCGGTTAGATAGTTCACACTGTGCATTAATTAACATGAAAATTGCAATTTGAACCTTGCGTGCTTACTCTCTATTGTCGTCCCACACTTACGCACTTTCGCGACACCTTTCTCACTCATGTTGCTTCATTATGAAGATCATGAGTGGACATCTCGGCATGACCCAGGGTCAGCTGACGACCTTTATTAACGAACGGATTGCTGAAGCCTTAGCAACCCAATCAAGGAGTCAACCCATGCACTCTCCAACACGCGTGGGCACCTTTAGGGCGTTCCTGGAATGCAAACCTCCCACTTTCGACGACACTGAAGGGGCAATCGGCCTTCTGCACTGGATCCGAGGAATCTAATATGCATTCGAAGAGAGTGAAAGCCCTGCCAGCAAACGAGTAGAGTACGCTACCAGGATGTTGCAAGGGAAAGCGTATTCTTGGTGGAACACATAAGTCAAGATGCTCGGATTGGCAGACGCGAATGTCACCCTTTGGAGCGACTTCAAGGATTTGATTAAGGAAGAATTCTGCCACCTGGACGACAACCTGGAACTTGAAACAGAGTATTATGGTTTGAAGATGGAAGGATCAGAAATAGAGGCGTACACAAAGAGGTCCAACGACTTGGCTGACTTATGTCCTAACTTGTCACGACCCATATCTAGACGGATCAAGCTATACCTCAGAGGCTTAGTCCCGGAGATCCAAGGGTCTGTAATTAAGGCCAACCTTTCCACAACCCAGCAAGTCATTCGTTTGGCGCACCAACTCACCGATCAGGCGGTGGAAGAGGGCAAGCTGCCCAAGCGCGTTAGCACTACTGCTACTGGTGCTCCCAGCAATGACAAGCGCAAGTGGGATGGAAATTCGGGCAGGGGTTCCACTCCAGTTCAGTCCCAGTCCCAGCGGCGAAAGACAGATGAACACAGGAGCCCCAGTCAGTAGTTTTCTGGAAATCAAGGTCAGGGTGGATACAGGGGAAATCATCCTAAGTGTAATCGCTGTAACTTACACCACAGTGGGCCATGTGGTAAGGGCAACTGTCATCAATGCAACAAGCCTGGTCACATGGCAAGGGACTGCAGGAGTCAACATCCGGCAAATCAGAACCGGCAGCAACACCAAGCCCCACCCAATCAACGCCAGCAGCGGCAACAACAAGGTAACAACGAAGGGTGCTTTCAATGTGGTGCGGATGGCCATTTCAAGAAAGACTGCCCCCAGTTAAATCAGAACCAGAACAACAACAATAATGGAGGCAACAATGGAGGTAGCAATGGGGGAAACAACAATGGCAATGGTGCAAGGGGTCGTGTTTTCGTACTAGGTCAGGGTGATGCAAGGAACAACCCCAACGTTGTGGCGGGTAAGTTCCTACCAGACAATTTCCTTGTTTCTATTTTAGTTAATTCGGGTACAGATGTTAGATATGTGTTCCTAAGAGTTATTCAGGTGCTTAAGCGTACCCCATTACCCTTAAAACACCAAACACACGGTAGAACTAGCCAACGGTAAAAGTCTTGAAGCCACACACATAGTTAAAGGTTGTAACCTAGTCTTAGCTGGTCAGACTTTCTCTATCGATCTTATTCCTATCACACTTGGTAGTTTCGACGTCGTTATTGGGATGGATTGGCTATCTCATCATCAAGCGGAGATTGTTTGCAAGGAGAAAATCGTCCGCATTCCTCGTTCTGGTGAGGAACCTCTCATGATTCATGGCGACAAGAGTGGTGCTGCCGAAGGCATCATTTCTTTCCTTAAGGCCCAGAAGTGTTTGCGAAAGGGCCACACTGCCATTTTAGCACTCGTTACTGACACATTAACGGAAGAAAAGAGAATTGAAGACATTCCTATTGTGCGCGATTTTCCTGAGGTATTTCCGGAGGAATTACCTGGTCTTCCGCCTCATCGCCAAGTTGAATTTCAAATCGAGCTAGCTCCTGGAGCAGCGCCCATAGCTCGAGCACCTTATCGTCTAGCTCCATCAGGACTTGAAGAATTGTCTACGCAATTACAAGAACTCTTGGAAAAGGGTTTCATACGTCTTAGCTCTTCGCCCTGGGGAGCTCCAGTCTTGTTTGTGAAGAAGAAAGATGGTACACTCAGAATGTGTATTGACTACCACGAACTTAACAAGGTGACTGTGAAGAATCGTGACTGTGAAGAATCGTTATCCTCTTCCACGTATTGATGACTTATTCGACCAGCTGCAAGGGTCGAGCTATTACTCCAAGATTGACTTGAGATCGGGATACCATCAGCTAAGGGTCCGAGATGAGGACGCCTCCAAAACAGCATTTAGAACTTGTTACGGCCATTACGAGTTTCTGGTTATGCCATTCGGGCTGACGAATGCACCAGCGGTCTTTATGGATCTCATGAACCGAGTGTGCAAGCCTTACCTGGATAAGTTCGTTATTGTGTTCATCGACGATATCCTGATCTATTCCAAGAGTCAGGAGGAACACGAGCAGCATCTACGACTTATGCTGGAACTTCTTCGAAAAGAACAGTTATATGCCAAGTTTTCGAAATGTGACTTCTGGCTTCGCGAAGTCCACTTTCTAGGCCATGTGGTAAACAAGGATGGAATTCATGTGGATCCATCTAAGGTTGAATCGATCAAGAACTGGCCTACACCCCGCACACCAACAGAAATCCGCCAATTCTTGGGTCTGGCGGGCTACTACAGACGATTTATCAAGGATTTCTCAAGGATTGCGCAACCTCTCACTTTACTAAATCAGAAAGGAGTCACCTACCGTTGGGGTGAGCCACAAGAATCTGCATTTCAGCACCTAAAGGGTAGACTTTGTAGCGCCCCTATTCTCTCATTGCCTGAAGGCACAGACGACCTTGTAGTTTATTGTGACGCATCCATTCAGGGCCTTGGTTGCGTATTGATGCAATGTGACAAGGTCATTGCCTACGCATCACGCCAACTTAAAGTTCACGAAAGGAACTACACTACACACGACTTGGAACTGGGAGCAGTTGTTTTCGCACTTAAGATATGGAGACATTACCTGTACGGTACCAAGTGCACCATTTACACCGATCACAGGAGTCTCGAGCATATCTTCAAGCAAAAGGAGTTAAACATGCGTCAACGCCGATGGGTTGAGCTCTTAAACGATTATGAATACGCGATCAAGTATCATCCGGGCAAAGCCAATGTTGTGGCCAACGCCCTCAGTCGAAAGGATACTCTACCTAAGCGTGTACGTGCTTTACAACTTACCATCCAATCTAACCTTCCCGCTCAGATTCCTGATGCTCAGGTTGAAGCATTGAAAGCAGAGAACATTAGGGCTAAATCCCTACGAGGATCGAGGCAGCGGCTAGAACAAAAGGAAGACGGCGCTTACTATGTAACAGGGCGTGTCTGGGTTCCACTTTATGGAAACTTACGCGAGCTTGTGATGGACGAAGCGCACAAGTCTCGTTATTCGGTACATCCTGGTTCGGATAAGATGTACCACGACCTAAAGACTACGTACTGGTGGCCTGGCATGAAAACTCACAAAGCAACTTACGTCAGTAAGTGCTTGACTTGTGCGAGAGTCAAGACCGAATACCAGAAACCATCAGGCCTACTTCAACAGCCGGAGATCCCGAAATGGAAATGGGAGAAAATTTCCTTGGATTTCGTTACTGGTTTGCCTAGATCTCAACGCAGAAACGATACCATTTGGGTGATCATAGATCGACTGACCAAGTCTGCACATTTTCTGGCTATCAAAGAAACGGATAAGTTTTCTACTCTTGCAGACATTTACCTAAAGGAAGTGGTATCAAGGCACGGAGTGCCAACCTCTATTATATCTGATCGTGATGCGCGTTTTACTTCTGAACTGTGGCAAGCAATGCACAAGTCCTTTGGCTCACGTTTAGATATGAGCACCGCTTACCACCCACAGACGGATGGGCAATCTGAACGCACCATCCAAACCTTGGAAGACATGCTTAGGGCATGCGTAATCGACTTCGGCAATGGCTGGGAAAGACACCTCCCGTTAGTGGAGTTTTCAAATAACAACAGCTACCACACCAGCATCCAGGCTGCTCCGTTTGAGGCTTTGTACGGACACAAATGCCGATCACCTCTCTGTTGGGCAGAAGTTGGTGACAGCCAAATCACTGGCCCAGAACTTGTGGTAGATACCATCGAGAGAATTGCTCAGATACGACAGCGAATGGCGGCAGCTCGTGACCGTCAGAAAAGCTATGCTGATAAGGGAAGAAAACCACTCGAGCTCCAGGTTGGGGATCAAGTGCTACTCAAAGTCTCACCTTGGAAAGGTGTAGTCCGCTTTGGCAAACGAGGCAAACTCAATCCGCGTTATGTCGGACCATTCGAAGTCACCGAGAAAATTGGCAAAGTCGCCTACAGGTTGAATTTACCGAAAGAACTCAGCGGAGTTCACAACGTATTCCATGTGTCGAATCTGAAGAAGTGTCTGTCAGATGAGACCCTCATAGTTCCTCTTAAGGAACTCACAATCGACGACCAGCTGCGATTCGTCGAGGAACCAGTAGAGATTACGGATCGAGACGTTAAGATCCTCAAGCATACCAGGATACCTCTGGTCCGAGTTCGTTGGAATGCTAGTCGTGGCCCAGAGTATACCTGGGAACGTGAAGACAAATGAAACTCAAGTATCCCCAACTGTTTAAGAAAAACGCAACCACTACTGAGGCTGAAGCTACTGCAGAATTTCAGGGCGAAATTCCAAATCAACGGGGGAATGATGTGACACCCCAGGAAAAATCAGAAAAACAACACAACTTAACTAGCTTCCTCAGTAACCACGCACTAAATTTCGGGACGAAATTTTCTTAACAGGGGGAGAATGTGACAACCCTCGTAATTCCATGTATCCGTACAATTTATTAATGATAATTAAAGTGCTTGATGACTGTGCTGAATCATTTAACTGCTCTCTGATTACCGTGTTGTACTTACAGGTGCGTGTTAACATACTAGTAGTATACAGAAAAATTACTAAATAGTCCGGTATGCTTTCCTGAGTGTTAGGAATTAATTGTGTTACAAAATTATACATATAAGACACTCTACGGAATAATTAAACGCTTTAACGGAACAGTATCCAACCGAACAACCGGACATTACCCGGGACACTAAATTTTTGCCAAATACATTGTTTAATTATTTCTGAACTAGTTATGGTCCCCGAACACCATAACACCCCTTATAACATAATAGCACACAAGTCCCTAAAAGTTACACTTGTAAACTAACTTGTTATTAAAATTAGAAGTTGGAAAGTTGCACTTCCCCCCCCCCCCCCCATATTATACACGGTCACATGAGGGTGGCCCACCAAATATTTTCTAGATCTTGCCAAATCCATAATAATCTTGCCAATAATCCCTTAAATTCTTACTAGATCTTTCATAAGATTTCTTTGGATTCACAAGATCTTTCCTTGATTTCTTTGAGATATATATGTTGGATCGTGTACGTGACCCTGAAAGTCAGTTAAGGTAGTTCAACATCGATTACTAAGGCGGAATCAAAGTAAACAACGTCCAAAACAACTTGTATCTTTTAATCTTTCTTTTCTGATTGATTTACGTGCTTGTACAATGTTTTCTGATACAAATCCGACAGCACTTCGTTTCACATACAATGACCTCTCTACTGTTCCGTACCGTTCCGTTTGAAATGTGACTAACACACTCCTATATATAGACATTAGACCCTTCCGTTTGAACTTAACAAAACCTGGTTCAAACGGAACCCTATCTCAAACGACAGTTTCAAACGGAACCCTCATCCAAACGGTTATTTCAAACGGAACCCTTTTAAACACTTCCTAAAATCAAAACTAAACCCTAATTTGACTTCTAAGTTCCAATCTTGACTTTCTAGATTTAAGACTTGATGAAGATGCAGTCAACAGACATTCTTGTGCATCAATAGACTCCCCCTTGGATGTTAATGTAGTCTTCAAATCCTGAGTCTTCAATCTTAGTCTTTTCTCTAACTCTGTCTTTTCATCATAAGCACTCTATCTTCACACTCCCATATACTGTTGATCCAGACTCCCCCTTTCACAGACTCCCCCTCTCGATATGCTAGAATCTGAGATATCTGGTTCAAGCTTTGACAATTTGCTTCCATTGGGAATAATGAAGTCCAAATCTGTTACTCAACCAACAAACATTATAATTCTATCTTTCAAACATAACCCACAAACTTAATCAGTTTTAGAAATCCACTCAAGTATTCAGATCCAAGTTAATGACCCTGATTACTTGATTAATCTACCAAGTCCAAATTAATGACTTTGGTTGATCATTTGACGAAACAAACTGATTTTAAAACAACAATTTCAAACATTTTCTGAAAATAACAAGTATCAAATTAATGAACTTGTTTTTAACTTTTCAAAACAATTTAAACTTCTTCAAAGATAAGCTCTCCTCATTCTTCAGTCCAGAATCTCCTGCATCTGCTTCAATCAACTGAGAATCCAACAATCAACTCTCCACTTTGGTTTGTCAGAAAAATAAAGCAGAAATAAATTCTTTTTGGATTTTATCAAAGTGTTCTAAACTAAGAAATGAAATACAGAAAACTTAAATTTCAGAAAGTAAACAAAGTAAACTATTTACAAACATATTTTTGGCGAGTGTGTCAGGGAATCATATCAGCTTTTCAGACAAATCACAAGTACCGTTAAGCTTCATTTCATACTCAGACTTAAACAATTCACCTCAATTGTCGATATACTGATCCATCTTAAATTCCCACACAAATTTCAATTTACTCAGGATACGATTTAGATGAATTATGAACTTAGCTCACTCATGTGTCCCACCTCTTGAATATACTCCCGTATCCAGAATCCCAATAATTAGTCTTACAGGTGAGTATACTACAATGATATCTGTATATAATTTAGGTATGCGAGGGCCGAGGGATCTCAGGTCGATACTTCCGTATACGCAGAGAGATATCAGCTTCGACTTTTCGGTGTGTCCCCTTTAGAGGATCTTTTTGCTTACAACAGCAGCATTTATCAATTTTATTGTTTCAGCATGCTGAGGGTTTAATGCTGTGTTTCAAGCATTGCAACAAGTATTAGCCAAGGACTAGGTCAGAACTACCGTTCAGCAGAAGTCCCGGAATAATACCCCAGACATCATTGAGTATAAAGACCTAGTATATCAGATTAAGAGACCTTTCAAACGAGATTTCAGGGGTTACCTATATATCCAAGTAGTGTTCCCCACGAATTCACAAGTTTGAATTTAAGTTTATATCCCGAATAAATCTACTAAATGTGTGAAAACCTATCGACACATCATCAGTGAGATTGTTTAACTCTTTTATACTTTTCAAATCTTTAGCATACTGTAATCGTCTAGCTGATGTACTATCATTTTCCCTATATACACAAGCTCTTTTTCATTTTATCATGTTTTTGTATTTTATCATTTTTTACTGTTTTTGTATTTTCTGAAAAATAAACTATGTACAAATATCTACTCCCCCTAATCAGTCTTACAGGTGAGTATACTACAATGATATCTGTATATAATTTAGGTATGCGAGGGCCGAGGGATCTCAGGTCGATACTTCCGTATACGCAGAGAGATATCAGCTTCGACTTTTCGGTGTGTCCCCTTTAGAGGATCTTTTTGCTTACAACAGCAGCATTTATCAATTTTATTGTTTCAGCATGCTGAGGGTTTAATGCTGTGTTTCAAGCATTGCAGCAAGTATTAGCCAAGGACTAGGTCAGAACTACCGTTCAGCAGAAGTCCCGGAATAATACCCCAGACATCATTGAGTATAAAGACCTAGTATATCAGATTAAGAGACCTTTCAAACGAGATTTCAGGGGTTACCTATATATCCAAGTAGTGTTCCCCACGAATTCACAAGTTTGAATTTAAGTTTATATCCCGAATAAATCTACTAAATGTGTGAAAACCTATCGACACATCATCAGTGAGATTGTTTAACTCTTTTATACTTTTCAAATCTTTAGCATACTGTAATCGTCTAGCTGATGTACTATCATTTTCCCTATATACACAAGCTCTTTTTCATTTTATCATGTTTTTGTATTTTATCATTTTTTACTCTTTTTGTATTTTCTGAAAAATAAACTATGTACAAATATCCACTCCCCCTAAATACCAAAACAAGTAAACATTCGACAAACCATTGCAGATTGTTTCTCGTCTTCATCCGCAACAGTACTCTCATCAACGCCAATTATGCCATCCGACACCGACAGAAGCTTCATACCATTCAGTTTTAACAAATATTTAAACCGATTTTTATCAAAAGCTTTGGTATGTAAATCAGCTTTTTGTTCATCAGTGTGGATTTTCTCAATTCGTATCAACTTTTTCTCAAAGCAATCACGAATAAAGTGATGACGAATTTCTATGTGTTTAGTTTTAGCGTGATGTACTTGATTCTTTGTTATATTTATAGCGGCCTCATTATCAACAAAAAGAGGTGTGTTAAGAAACTGCAAACCGTAGTCGCGCATCTGTTGCTGTATCCACAAGATCTGAGAGCAGCAACTGCTAGCAGAAACATACTCCGCTTCACAAGTAGATAACGCCACAGACGTTTGTTTCTTACACTGCCAGGTAACCAATCTAGGACCAAAGAACTGGCATCCTGCAGTTGTTGATTTTGAATTGACTTTGCAGCATCCGAAATCCGAATCGGAATACCCTTCGAGCGTAAAATCACCTTTTCTAGGATACCACAACCCCAATGAAGAAGTTCCTTTTAGGTAGCGCAATATCCTCTTCACAATAACCATATGCGATGCTCTCGGGTTAGACTGAAATCTTGCTGCGAGGCACGTTGGGTACATAATATCAGGACGTGAAGCAGTTAGGTACATTAATGAACCTATCATGGATCGGTAAAACGTTTCATCAGCCCTGTCTCCGGTGAGATCTGGGTGAATCCCATGATTTGTTGCAAGTGGGGTAGCAGCTGGAGTAGATCCTGACATCCCGAATTTCTCCAAGATATCATGAACGTACTTTGACTGATGAATGAAAATTCCCTCAGGAAGTTGTTCAACTTGTAAACCCAGAAAGAATTTCATCTCCCCCATTGATGACATTTCGAACTTTTGCTTCATCACTGATTCAAAATCTATGCATAGATTTTCATTTGTCGACCCAAAGATTATATCGTCCACATAAATCTGAACTATTAGAAGATGACCATCGACCTCTTTAGTGAAGAGAGTGGCATCCACTTTTCCACGAATGAACTTGTTGGCTAGTAGGTGTTGAGACAAAGTCTCGTACCAGGCTCTCGGGGCCTGATGTAAACCATACAGCGCTTTGTCCAATAAGTAGACCTTGTTTTTGTGGATTGGATCGGTAAAGCCCGGTGGCTGACCGACATAAACCTCCTCTTTAACCTTCCCATAAAGAAACGCCGATTTAACATCCAACTGATAAACTTTGAAGTTCTTCCAAGACGCAAATGCTAGGAAAATTCTGATTGCCTCTAGTCGAGCTACAGGAGCATAGACTTAGGTAAAATCAATTCCCTCCTGTTGACTAAATCCCTGAACAACGAGTCGAGCTTTGTTCCTTACAACAATTCCTCTATCGTCCCTCTTGCACTTAAACACCCACTTGGTGTTAATCTTTCTCTGACTATCCGGCAAATCAACTAACTTCCACACTCCCAATTTCTCAAATTGACTAAGTTCCTCCAGCATAGCATTGACCCAAGAGTCTTCAGTAAGCGCCTCTTTGTAAGTTCTTGGCTCAACCTGCGAGATAAAACAACTCAATGAGAATTCAGTTTGCAAAGGAGCAACTTTTGTATAAAAACATGTAAGCCCTTTATCAATCTGATTTCCAGTGCGAACGCCTGCTTGCAATTCTCCTATGATCAACTCCTCTGGATGATATGAAAAAGTTCGCGGCATCACTTCACTTTGAACATCTACATTTCCCTCCAGATTAGTAACATTCTGCTCTGCATCTTGTTCACCAACTTGGTTTGTTTGACTTGAAATCTGAATTTGCTCCCCCTCAGAATCTGAATCTGAATCACCATGATCAAATACTGGCATGTTTTCAGCTTCTAGATTATCATTCTGAGCCGACTGATTATCCTGAGCAACTTCACTCTGTTGGACATTATCATGTTCACCAGCATTACTTGGACCTGCTTCATCATCATTTGAAGTTTCCCGTGGTCTTCTCGAATACTCAGCTGGGAACCTTAGCTGTGACTCATATTCACGCAAAATATCCAACTCATCAAAGAAATCTTCATCATCCTCTGATTCTTCTCTCATGTCAAACGAATCCCAAAGTTTGTCATAATGATAACGCCATGAATCACCAGGATTCTGCGGCGGCATAGTATAACCTTGACATTCAACATTTGCAGCTTCAATAATCCGCTTCTCACTTGGAACGAAGACGCGTCGCATTGGATTTGCATAACCAACAAAAATTCCCTCAATGCTCTTCGGACCAAACTTTCCATGAGGCTCTATAACCGTACAGGGTGACCCGAATGGTTCTAGATACTTCAAATTCGGTTTGCGATTATTGATTAGTTCAAAGCATGTTTTGTTGAACGTTTTGACAGTGAGAACCGTGTTGAGTGTATAGCATGCGGCGGAAACAGCTTCAGCCCAAAAATTAATCGGTAACTTTGAATCTGCGAGCATAGTTCTAGCCGTCTCGATTAGTGTCCGGTTTTTGCGTTCTGCAACTCCATTCTGCTGTGGAGTGTACGGAGCACTAAACTCATGCAAAATACCTCTTTCATCACAAAATTCTTCCATGTTGCTGTTCTTGAATTCAGTACCATTGTCACTTCGAATTCTTTTGATACGCCTTTGGTACAAATTCTCAATCTTTCTGAACAGACCCATCAAACTGTCAAATGTTTCATCTTTCGTCTTCAAGAAAGAAACCCACGAAAATCTGGAATAATCATCAGTAACAACTAAACAATAGTAATCTCCTGTAATACTTTTGACATTCACAGGACCAAACAAATCCATGAGAAGTCTTTCCAGAGGTCTCGAGACTGAATTGACTTGCTTTGTAGGGTGTGACTTTTTCTTCTGCTTGCCTTTGATGCAGCTAATGCACTCCCCTTCCAGATGAAAACCTTTGATATTAACTCCCAATACCAAATCATTGTGCACCAAGTGATTCATCTTCCTTAGGTGAATATGCCCCATCTTGCGGTGCCACAATCTTGATTCTTTCTCAGTTGCTCTAGACACGAAACAATGTGCTTGACCAGTAGTTGTAGTTGCTACAGACATATCTAACACATATAAATCATTCAGTCTAGGTGCCTTCATGATAATCCATTCTTCAGGAATAACAAAACCAGGTTTCAAAATCAAACATTCTTTATCAGTGAAGTGAGTAGTATACTGATTGTCACAAATCTGCGAGATACTTAGCAAATTGTTCTCCAGCTCAGTGATGTAGTTAACTCTCTCAAACGTCACAATCCCATTGGATAACGTTCCTTCACCAACAATTCTACCACCTTCATGACCTGCAAATCCCACATAACCACCATTGATATTCTTCACATCATATAGCAATGCAGTTTTTCCTGTCATATGTCGAGATGCGCCACTATCCATGATCCATCTTGAAATGGCTCTTGGAAGATCCTGCACATAACACAAGTTGATTTCAAAACATTTCAATAAATATGCCGATTCATGCTTCGCGAACCAGGAAGCTCCGGCAATTCAAACTGCTTATTCGAACATGGTGTCCACCCAGGCCTCATCAGCCTTAGGTGTAACCTTGACTCTCGCAATTTGAATTTTGAAATTTTCAGCCTTCAAAGGTGGAAAATGTGCATCATAATCAACCGAAATTGATTCTTCAGCCTTTTTCACTTCAGAAGTTGAAATTTTCATTTCTGTTTTTGGTTTCCAAACTTGTTGAGATAATGCAACCCTCTTGTAAAATTTGTCATTTTTAGTTACAACTTTCTTTACGGGTTCATTTTTCAATTTAATGTTGTCATTTTTCACATTCTTTTTCTCAACAATGATTTGTGCTTTACCCTTCACATCAACTTTACCCTTTTGTCTATCAACAACTTCAGTCTTAGGCTTGGAGTTGGTGCAATTTCTTGCTATGTGACCAACTTTGTTACATCTAAAACATGTACGAGTATCATCAACTCGACTTGTGCCTTCAGACTGAGGTTGTGAAACCCTCTTCTCAAAGAACTCTTTATTTGATTTTGAAAAAATTTCATTCTCTTCATCAGCAAGTGAACTTGAACTGTTCACAAACACCTTCTTTTCAGCAAACCTTTTGTTTTGAAAACTCTTTTTCTGATAACTATTACCACCCCGATAACCACCCGACCAATTGTTTCGATTGTTATTATAAAAACGTGGTGGAACAACAGGCTTTTTGTAATAAGCTTTATCTTTCTCAAAATTCATTTGCCTTTTTGTTTGACACAAACTGTTCACTTCTGACAACTCAACTTCAACCAATTTGAAAACATTTGTCAACTTTTTCACATTCACATTCTCAATCGGAAACTCAGAATCCGAATACAACTTATCAGATCCAGCCATCTTGTACATCACAAGACCCGGTTCATCACTTAAGTTGTTTTTGGACTTTGATTTCTGAATGTATTTGTCCAAGAAACACCCATCATCTTCAGCTGAATCACTATTCAAAACACTTTCAGCTGTGCTCTTAACAATCTCTGTCTGAACACTATCATCAGATGATGTAGAAAAAGTAACATCAATGTTCTCCGGAAGTATAACTTCTTTTTCTTCCTGAATTTCAACCAACCCAGACTGCTTTTTAGTGTAATTATGAAGAACAGGTGGTGGTACTTGATGAAAACCCACCCCAGTTCCATCAGAATACACATCTTCGCCCGCTTTGTCTTTCCCGATGGGTTTGGGAATGATATGTTGCAAAACAAAGCTTGCGGAGCTGTAATTGTTAAGCTTCAACTGGATTCGCTCGTTTTCGATTACAGCCTCTTGAACTTTAAGTTTCAATTTAGCGATTTCATCCAGTTGTTTATTGATTGATTCTTCTTTAACTCTAAGTACTGCTTTTAAATGTTCATTTTCTTTAAAAGTTTTACCATTTCGATCATCACAATCTTTCATTGTGCTTTTGATTTTTTCAAATTTTTCAGAAATCTGACGGTTTTCAAGAATCAACTTTTCATTTTCTTGTTTAATTTTGTCATGATCAATTTTATCAGTTTCAATTTGAGCAGTTAATTCTCTTATCCGTTCAGTTGAAGCTTTAACTGTTTTGTCACGACCAAGAATCTGATTCTCAACGTTTCTGACCTTTGCTGTCAGATCTTTAATTTTCTCACCGTTGAGATACGTGACAGTATTACAAAATTTGCACTCTTTGTTGCAATTTTTGCAATCAGCATTTCCTTCGATCTTTTTACCTGACGCATTTGTTGACACTTCTGAACTGACCTGGCTTTTTGACTCAGACACGGAGTTAGAGTCTACCTCAAGTGCCTTAGCAGCCAGCACTTTGTCAGCCATTTTTCCCAGGTTCTCTGCAGTCAACTCCTGCGTAGTATCGATAACTCCTGTATCAATCTTCTTGGATTCTTTTCCTTCTATCTCTTTTCTCTCTTTCTCCTCTTTCTCCTCTTCAATCATTTTCGAAGTTGGAGTTCCCCACCATTTGTGTTGCCAATACTCATCATTTTCTTTCATTTCCTTGATTAAGACTTCCAGATCGAGAGTTTTGTGATCGATTGCAATATTTCCATACTCATCAAGATAACACTCTCTGTCTGGATCCCATCTTTTGGCTCTTTTTGCTTCCAAATAGATACTAGAAAGTCTAGTAATTTTGTTTTCCGAAATCATCTTTCTGTATCTATACTTCTGCTCTTCAGTTCTATCATCTTTCCATGGAATAGGTTCATTTTTCGCCATGAATGCGTAACCAACCGCATCTTCTTCTGGTAGAACCTCTTGACTCCAATCATATCCCTCATCATCATAAATCACTGCAAGAGCTCTAGATTTCTCTCTGTTGTCTTCAACCGGCTTCAATCTAGGCGGCTCGGATTTATTCTGGTGATAAATCGCCTTCTTGTAGTAATCATCTCTGAAAGGATTCTCCGATTCATCAGCATAAGCATTTCGGCATTCTCGTTTGAAATGACCCTTCTGCTTACACTTGAAGCAAGTCACCTTCGATTTATCGAACCCCAGCTTGGTAGAAGCACCACCAATTGTTTTTCTTCCAGTAATTTCCATGAATCTTTGTGCACGACGAACAACACTTGCCATAGCCCAACGAATATCGATCAGTTCCATTTCCTCCGGATCAATCTGATCGTAATCTTCTTTCGTCAGATTTGTATTGCCAATCTTCCTAGCTACCAATCCTTCAAACGATTCCAACACCGATGCTAGGAAAATCATCTGCTGCTTGGCCGATTCTTCATCAAAGTTATGAGCATTCTTCAAATCCATCGCGATGTTGCATTGAAAACGATTCTTTGCATCAGAATGACTTGCAGATGATGAAGATCCACTGTGATAACCACTATGACTTCCACTGCTTTGACCACTTTGACTTTCTTTGCCAGCTGTAGACACATTTTCAGCAGAAAATGCAGTCTTTGGAGAAGTAGCTTTCGGCATCATGCTTTTTGGATAATACAAATCCAAATTCTGCTGGTAGGATGAGTGATTAACTTTGTACGTCTTCTTTAACTCCAGTTCATGACTCTCAAGTCTCTCAATCACCAAATCTGGTTTCAACAATTCAGAAGGAATAGTGTTCTTAAGCATGAGAGCATAATATCTCCACTCCATCTCGTCTGGCAACGAATCGAACAACTTGTCTACTTGCTCATCATCGGAATACTTGATATCATGTCTTGCTAATTCCAGCTTCAGATGACCAAACCTTTCTATCATTTTACACACTGACTCATTCTTAAGACAACCAAACATATCAAACTCTTTCCTAAGAAGTTTCTTTTTGTTTTTCACTATTTCAGTACTTCCTAAACATTTCTTTTCTAACTTTGCCCAAAGATCTTTAGCATTTGTATAGTCTATCAATGAGATGATATCCTCCCGAACAGACTGAAATAACAACGCCACACACTTTTGTTCGGCTACGAATGATTCAATCTCATCAGATGCTGTTAAAACTTCCCCATTCTTGTTTCCTTGTTCATAACCATTCTTCAGACTTTTCCAACTCGGAAATGCGAATGCCATCATCCAATCTTCAAACTTTCTGGACCAACGACTGTACTCCTCAATAGCCATTAGCTTTGGAGGTTTATTGAACGTTCCGAAGGCACTTTCCGATTCCCAGGCTTCCTTTTTCTTCTCTTTTGGTGGATTCTCATTCACATTGCTTGATGAAGTATCCTTGTTTCCGGAATCTCCAGCGAATGCGTACATGTCGCTAAACGGGTTTAAGAAAATATCATCCATCGTGAATATACCTGTAAAATCAGACAACACTTAGAAAAATTTTGGTTTTGGAAAATATTAGATTCAAAAGAAACCTGTTCAAACGGAATAGTTCAAACAAAGGTTCAAACGAACTAGTTGTTTTCAAACGGAATGGACTGTTCCGTTTGAAATAACAATAGTTTCAAACGACGGTCACACTTCAAACGATATGGTTGTTTTCAAACGGAATGGGCTGATCCGTTTGAAATAACAATAGTTTCAAACGACGGATATTCAAACGACCAACTTCAAACGACAAATATTTCAAACGACAAATATTCAAACGACAAACATTTCAAACGACAAATTCAAACGATCAGTTCAAACGATTGGTTAGTTTTCAAACGATATGATCAATTTCAAACGATATGTGTCAATTTCAAACGGTATGACGTCAGCTCGCTAACATTTTCAAACGGTAAGAATGATTTCGATCAGTTTTAGGTCGAATTTTGGTTTCAAAATTTCAAGAATTAGTTAATAGTAAATTTCATTTGCTATGTGAACGTTTCAAGCCATTTTAACCACGACAACTAGTTTAAATCAGAAAAGAAAGGTAGAAGTGAGATAATCAGATGATTTCAAGCTGTATTTGGTATGAACTCCTCGTCCTGAGCTCTGATACCACTTGTTGGATCGTGTACGTGACCCTGAAAGTCAGTTAAGGTAGTTCAACATCGATTACTAAGGCGGAATCAAAGTAAACAACTTCCAAAACAACTTGTATCTTTTAATCTTTCTTTTCTGATTGATTTACGTGCTTGTACAATGTTTTCTGATACAAATCCGACAGCACTTCGTTTCACATACAATGACCTCTCTACTGTTCCGTACCGTTCCGTTTGAAATGTGACTAACACACTCCTATATATAGACATTAGACCCTTCCGTTTGAACTTAACAAAACCTGGTTCAAACGGAACCCTATCTCAAACGACAGTTTCAAACGGAACCCTCATCCAAACGGTTATTTCAAGCGGAACCCTTTTAAACACTTCCTAAAATCAAAACTAAACCCTAATTTGACTTTTAAGTTCCAATCTTGACTTTCTAGATTTAAGACTTGATGAAGATGCAGTCAACAGACATTCTTGTGCATCAACAATATAGATCTTGCAAGTTACAATTAACCCCCCCCCCCCTCATATGAAACTTACGGACCAAAGAAGTGTCCCCACCAAGATTTCTAAAATCCTACAAGATCTATAATGATATTACTTAGATTCAATTTGATTTTGTCTAGATATTGTAAGATATGGAAGGATTCTTTAAGAAGATATGAACACTACACCTTTCACCATTCATCACCTCAACACTTCTCCTCCTTCTCCCTCATTAAACTCTCGGCCAAACACCCTACTTCACACACCACCATTTTCATTTTTGGTTCAAGCATTCCAAGCTCATTTTGAGGTGTAAGAAGATAAGTTAGGAAGTGTGGAAGCAACGGAAGCTCAAGGACCTTCTTCATTTGCTATTAACCACCTCATTTCTTCACTTGTTCATCCCTAGCCTTGGTGCTAGTTGTAAGTCTTTGATTACACTCTTGGTTACTTATATGTTGATTTCTTGATAAACACATGTTTAGGACACTTGTTAATACGTTTTAGTAACATTTAAACCACAAAACAGCAAGCTGAGTAATGATTTCCAGCCGACTTCATCAGGCTGTAAACAGGTCGTAAATTCAACGAAAAACCGCTATTTTGAATCTAAAATATGTTATTATAAAATACGGTTCTAATGGCACCAGAATCGTAATTTTTGGACTCCGTTTACTATTTTTAAAGTGTTAATTTGTAACAGCAGCTTAAGCTGAATTTTGACAGCAATAAATGGGTGTCATGCTTTCAGTCATAACCTGAGTTTTGTGATGAATCGGACCATGAAATTTGTACAGTAGATGACAACCGATGCATTTGTAATTACCCCACTGGAATTTAGTAAATCGGACACTCGATGAATTTTTAATAAATTGTTCCGTGGACTGTGGTCAGAAATATATAAATCTGAGTTCAGTCCGGAATATGAATTTTTATAAAATATTGGTAATGAACCGGACCCCGATATTTTTACACAATAAAATATGGAACGTTTAAGACATCCTGTAAAAATTTGGGAATTTTTGGAATAATTTAACTATTTTATTAAAATGTCCGAAAACAGCTGGTTTTGAATATAAATGCTGAAAAGACATAAGTTGTGACTCGCGTGTCTAAATGTCGAGTATGCCATCTGTGAATGATCTAACATGTTATATATATGTTATGTGCATTATCGTATGTTTGATTTTGAGTGGGGAATGGATGGGAAGTATATATGGGCATAAACCGTTAAAGTGATGCATGTTATGTGATAGATACGTGTAGGAACTTTGTGTTCTATTTGAAGTCACTAATAAACAAAGTGGTAATCGTACTAGGACGTGATTGACCGACCTTGACTGTTAGCTACTTTTGAGAGTCAAACCGAGCAACCGAGGTGAGTTCACATACTTTCTAAGGCATGGGATTCCCGGTGGGTTGGGAATGGGATTTGAATAACTACTCGTAATATCATTACTATTAAACTACTTTTCACCGTCCTCGGATTGAAGGGCACGTACGTAAAACCTACATACACTCACACTCGCTACGGTCCTTGGATCAAGAAGGGCACGTACAAACACGACTAGTCGACACATGGGAAGCCCCCACTAATCTTCGCACACATGTTTGGGAAACCGCGATACGGCCACTAATCATCGCACACATGTTTTGGAAACCTCGATCCGGCCACTAATCATCGCAAACATGTTTGGGAAACCGCGATACAGATAACTAAGATACTTGGTTTACGAAATGAACAAATGATTCACGAACACTATAACTACACAACCAACTGTGAATTCACTCAACTTTGTTGTTGACTCGTTGTTACATGCCTTGCAGGTCGTTAGGTATCTATGGAGCTTGCATCGAAGTGGGAAGAGTCGTTGTGGGACATGGACAACTGTGTACCATGCTAAACATTTGAAACGTTTAAACTTATGATTTGGTTTTAAACTTTATGCTTCCGCTTGTAACTTAAACTATGTTTTGTTTAGACACCAATTGTATTGTGTTGGATTTTACAAACTACTTACATGCTTGTTCAATATGATTGGTGGCTTGATCCTGGTCACGTCACGCCTCCAAGCGGTGGTACTCCGCATGGTGGATTTTGGGGGTGTGACAAACCCTCCTAATGTCAATGCTAAAAACTTCGAGCTTCGACCACACTTAATCCAAATGCTCCAAAATTCTGCCACTTTTCATGGCCTATCCGATGAAGATCCCCATTTACATATTACCAACTTCTTGAAAATTTGTGGCACCTTCCGGATCAATGGAGCATCGAACGATGCTATTCGGCTCCATATGTTCCCTTTTTACCTCAAAGACCGAGCGAAAGCTTGGTTAAAAACCCTCCCAAGTGGGTCCGTACACACATAGGATGAACTTGCCCAAAAATTTCTCTACAAGTATTTCCCTCCCGCTAAAACCGCCAAACTCATGACCAAGATTAACACATACTCTCAAGAAGACATGGAATCATTGTACGAGACATGGGTGAGATTCAAGGAGCTATTAAGGAAATGCCCACACCATGGTCTTGAACGTTGGCAACAAGTGTCCACTTTCTACAACGGACTCTTTTCGCGCACAAGGCAAATCCTTGATTCCGGCTTCGAGTGAGTCCTTGGGAATCGGCATCCCGTGGAAATCTATAATCAAATTGAAGAACTTGATCAAAACAGTTTTCAATGGAACTCCTAGGGGCTCAAAATCTATAGCCCCGGGCGCCCACAAAGTGGATGAAACCACTTCTTTGCAAGCCCAAATCGAAGCCTTAACTACTAAAATAAAGAAACTTGAATTAAACAAAACGGCTTCGGTTATGGCTTGCGAAGGATACGGCAGCCCCCATGAAAACTAGAGTTGTATGAGAGATTTAGAAAATCAAACGGAAGTGGTAAATTACCTAAATAACCGGCCAGGACCACCGGGAGCTCTAAGTAACTCTTTCACTCCCGAGTGATGTAATCATCCCAACTTTAGTGGGAGGGAATCTGGGGGTAATAACCAACAAAATCAAAATCAACGATCTAACTTTCAACAACAACCTTGAAATGAGCAACAAGGTTTCCAACAACAAGGAAGAAGAGAAAGGCTTGAGGATATTATCACTCCCCTCTTCTTCGAATCCGATAAAAGGTGTTTGGAAAGGTTCCTACAAACTGAAGCTGAAATTAGGAACCAACGGGCTAGTTTTCAAAATAGAGAAAAAAAATAAGCCAACTTGCCCAAGATTTCTCCGAGAGACCACAAGGAGCCTTACCTAGTAACACCGAAACAAACCCAAAATCCCAAGTAAACGCAATCAACTTAAGAAGCCGGAAGGTGGGACCTGAGATTGAATTAACACCACAACAACCCAATCCAATCCCCACTAAAACACCTATTACCCATAACCAAGAAAATACTCAAAATACTGACACAACCAAACCACCCCTGGTCCCTTACCCCGGTCGTTTACTTTGGCAAAAGACCGACGAGCAATTCACTAAGTTCGTGAGCTTGCTTAAACAACTTCACATCAATCTCCCTTTTTTTGAAATCCTCACTCAAATTCCAAAATACTCCAAGTTCATGAGATACTTCCTCACTCATAAAAGAAATATTGAATCCATTCAACAAGTCACCTTATGTGAAGAATGCTCGGCGGCAATCCGCAACAAACTCCTACAAAAGAAAATTGATCCCGGAAGCTTCACCATTCCTTGCTCTATTGGTGGATCACCAATAAGCAATGCACTAGCCGACTTGGGGGCTAGCCTTAATCTAATGACGACCTCTATGTTCAACCGACTCGAGTTAGGAAAGCCACGCCCTACAAGGGTGAGCATACAACTTGCGGATAGGTCGGTAAAATACCCTCAAGATGTCATAGAAAATATATTGGTAAAGGTCCGAGAATTTGTTTTCCCGGCAGACTTTGTTATCTTAGACATGGAATAAGACACCGAAATCCCACTCATATTAGGAAGACCCTTCATTTCCACCACACGAGCTATGGTAGATATGAGCGACAGACGACTAACATTGAGGGTTGGTGAAAAAGAGATCAACTTCGAGGTGGGACAACTAGTAGAGGATGATCTGGTCAAATACATGAAAACGATTGACTCAAGCCTAGATGACGCCCTTCAATGATGCAACTCGGGATGCGAGTCATCCCGCTCGGGTAACATTTGACCGACTTTGGGTCTAGCCAAGGACCCATATAAACGAGGCACACCATGGAGGCATTCCATGGACTATCCATTAGTTAAGTAGTTTAAATCTTAGTTTAAACTTTAGTTTAATGTTTCTTTTAAGTTTTATCTTTGTAGGAATAAAACACGCTCAGAAGAGGATAATGGACGATGAAAAATGGACCCTATACACGTAAAACAAAGCCTCCCGCCTCAAAAAATTGCAAATCAAAGTCTGCAGCATGAGGCCGTGCCCACCAGGCATGACCCCGTGCTTAACTGTCTGATGTCCAAAAATTTTCAGCAGAGAAGGTGGCACGGGCCGTGCTCACCCAGCACGCCGCCGTGTCCACCACACTGTAAGTCTTTTGTTCAAAATTGTTACTGGCACTTTGGCCACGGGGTCGTGTCACCATAGCACGCCCCCGTGCTGCAAGCGCCAGTAATAAAAAAAATTGTTATTTTCACACACTTTTTACACATTTAACCAAAATAAATCAAATGTGGGACACAATGAGGGCAATGTGTAATTTAAGTGTGGGGGATGATAAAAACCTTGAATCGTTTGTCCTAAAAACAAGCCTTACACAAAACTCGCTTTGGAAAACCGCTAATCACCCCAAACTTTTTCAAAAAAAATATTTATTTCTTTTTACTTATCGTGGTTTAGTTGGGTAAAATAAGTTCTAAAAATTATGTTTTTACTAATTTACACCTGATAGTGTCGTGATAAAAATCCAATTAAGAAAATTATCAAAACGAGCATAACAAATCTTTGTAAAATATGATTATATATATATTTTTACACTATAACCCTTTTTCCCACAAAAGTGAGTTTGAGCCTTTACCGAGCATATAAATACATATCTATACTAATTGCTCAATTTTCGTTTCTTGTGTGAATAGCTCATTTGGTTCTCGCAAATCTAGAACATGCCAAAACAATACATCCCAAGTACTTAATGACACAAATCCAAGTAAGTAAATCATGAGGCATTAGGATCAAACCCATTTTTCACTTCAAAATGTTTATTTTTCTTTTCTTTACCAAAAACATCCCCCTAAATAAACTCCTTTGAGCCTTAACCCTTTCATTTCTAAACCCGCAAAAATACATACTTTTGCAATATCCCCAAACCTTTTTATTTTCATCTTTTATTTTTGTAAAGATATCGGTTATAAAATTACATGTATGGCTCCATTTCAACTTTGTTAAGAAAAACCTATTGTATTTTTGCTAAGCCACAAAGCAATGGAAAAACCGATACTTTTTGCCCATTTCGCCATTTTTACCAAACACACCTACCTGAACCACAACCTACCCTTTAAAGCCCTCTTGATATTTACAAGAATCAAATTTCAAAAAGGAGGAGATTTGATTGTTTGTCAAGTCTATAGTAGGAATAAGTTCCAAACCGGGCACGAGCGTTTTCACTTACACAACTTTGGCTGAGTGTTGAGTGACCACTTGTGAGGTGTGTAAATTTGTATATAACTAAATGGAATTTTATGAAGGTATGTTATACCCGAAACAAATAACTTTTATTAATTTGTGTTTTAAATAAATCATGACGAATAAGATTGTAAATAAAATAAAAAACAAAATAAATTAGAACTTGGATTCCCGAAACTCTAAAGATAAGTCCAAAACCTTCTCTTCTACCTATTTCGTTAGGGTGTGTAAGCCACGATATAGAATTTTGCTTAAGTACAAGCAAAGATTCAAGTGTGGAGGTATTTGATGTATGTAAAATACAACATATAAATTATATCAAATACGACGTAAAATCAACCTTTTCGGTACTAATGTTGGAAAAAGCTTGTTTCTGGGTTCCTTTTTAATTTACAGGGCCAAAAGAGCTTAAACGCATAAAATGACCAAAATAACAGCAAAAACCAACATAAATACAAAGAAGGAGGATTGACACAACTCGCCAAGCCCCCATCTACATCCAAACCAATAAAATAACAACATCAGAAGCTCTGGCACGGGGTGGTGGCCACCAGGCATGGGTCATGCCCAGTCAAGATTCTCTAGAGAAGAACAGGACAACATTAAAAGAAAAAACAGACAGACAACACTGGGTCGTGCTAACCTAACACGAGGCATGGTCAACTCTAAGATTCATAGAATCTGATATGGTACAGCAAGTACAATGGCCACGGGCCATGCAGTTGACACACGGGGCCGTGTTAGTACAAGACCTGACACTGCAGTTAGTGAAGATAAGAGAGACTGAAGGCCACGGGATCGTACCAGGAGGGCACGGGACCGTGGTGAAGCTCTGTTTTCAGTTATAAATAGGGGTGCTTGGTTTCATTCCAATCCATCCCTTGGCAAACCACTTCTCTCAGACTTGCCACTACTCCACCATCACTATAACACTAACACCCACCACCATCATCCATCTTCCATCATTTAGAGTGTGTAGTAGTCTCGGGATCCAAGATTGATCATAAGAGTTCCTGTCAAACAAAGGCCATGCTTGGCTAGACTCTTACATCACTTGGTGAACACAAATCTTTTATGTATTACTTTTTGATCTCCAATCTTTAGCTCCTTTTTATTTGGGTATGTATTAATGACTTTAATAACTACTTTTTTATATTGAAGACAAATTTATTTAACCATTCTTCATTTGTCATTGATTCACACTTTCGTATCTTTACGATCTATATAAAGCACGTTAACTACTTAGAAGGGTGTTAGAAGGGTGGTTGGGTAATTCTATGTCTAGTTTGGTGTATAGATCCTACGAGAACATGATTCAAGCTTAGTAAGACTTCACGAGTGGGCAGTACTATTTGCCTCAGGAAAAGTAAGAAACCACTTGAATCCCTTATCTATAAACTACTATTAAAACTTTAAACCAACCCTGCGAGGAGTGTATCCCTGCCGACTCAGACCAAAGGGGTTGAGGGTAACGCTACCTGGACGGGGGCCTGCCACTTTTTACTTTAATAACTTACTTAATTATCTTTCAATAATCAGACCAATAGGTTGAGAGTAACGCTGCCTGGAAGGGGGCCTACTACTATAACTTAAAGATAATCTCTTAAAATGCCCAAAGTGCGGAAATCATTAAAGGATACATAAAAGAGGAGTTGGAACCAAGTGATTCCTTCTTGTCTATTTCTTTTTCCTTATATTTTATTTTTGCTTTTTAGTTTATCTTTTTCAAAACCTTTTCATCAAAATTTGTTTAGATTAGACGTTAACAATAAGCCGGTACTAAAAGCTCTTGTGTCTTTGGACGACCTCGGTGTCTTGCCATCACTATAGAACGTCCGCGATGGGGGCACTTGCCCTAACATGTGTGTAGAGTGATAGTATTATGTCATGTTCTATAAATTTAAAACTTGATGCGCAAGTAAAAAGAGCCAAAATATATCTAAAAAATATAACCCCCGACCCTACCCTGGGAGCATGTACTGTGCGTGATGCTTGTAAAAGTGACAAAGAGAACATGTACTCTGCGTGTGGTAACCCCCGACCCTACCCTGGGAGCGGGTGTCGCGAACCAGTTTGATGGTATCGGTGTTTATTAATTTAGCAGCAGAAATGAGACATCAGGACCGTAGTTAGGAAATATTTTGGAAGAGTTAAAACACTAAATTTTTATAACAATACATGGGATAAAACCCAAGTTCATTTGACAATACATTTGTAAGGATAAACCCTAAAAAATAAACTTCGTTTCTTATTTGGTTAATTTTATAGCCATAACTTTAAGCCTTCGGTGCTCTCCAGCTGGCTTCTATTTGCTTCACATTAAGTTACCTGAAACGCGTTTTAAAGAAGGTTTTATTAGCAAAAAATACTGGCGAGTGCATCCCAGTTTAATCAAAACAGTTTGATAATCTTTACTGTATTAAGATTTATAATGCTCGCTTCTATCCAATTAATCAACACAGTATTGCTACTGGACAACCGTTGTCCCTCGTGCTTGTGGTCATGCTACTATTCACAATAGTAACGAGTTTCAAGTAATGTATACAAAACCCCACATACTGCTGATAATTATAGAATTACAAATACTTAATCACTGTAACATTTAGGGTCTTAAATTTGTAAAATGTTTGGACAATGATTCACAAAAAGGATTTATAAAAAGGTTTACAAAAAGAGAATGTACTCACATTGTTTACTTAGGTAAAACTAAGGCTTCCTGGTGAATCTCCTGGTTATTATCTATTAAATTAAAACAATGCACACATTTTAGTAAGATAACCCAAATTACATTAACCGTACAACTCGAGATAGAACTCTAATGACTGAGTCAGGCAGAGCCTTAACATGCATTACGAAGCCCTATATCAATCGGGTGTAACACGAGACAGAACTCCAATGTGACACCTGGGTCACTGCGACCATCAAACAAATACCAAGCCAATGAAATATTGTATTTCATACTTGGGATCTGTATAAATATGTGTATCCTTTGCACATATCAATTCTTGTTCGATTTCAAGCTCTAAATCGCTTTCTGGAAGGTTATACGCGCACTGATGCGTAAATATAACCAGTTTAATGAAACGAACACTCCGGAATAGTGAAATAGGCTTAACATACCTTAAATAACCTTTACATAACTTAGAAATAAGTTTTGAAGGCTTTGGTATGGCAAAAACAAGTTAATTCGCTTACAGGGACTAAACTTGACAAACTATGAAAGTATGCCAATTTGAACTGTAACAGACATTCTAGAACATGACCATAAGTTAAAAATACCATAAATATCCTTCACATAGCTTAGAAATAGGCTTTGAGGGGCTCGGTGTGCTAAAATAAACTTTTGGGTCATTCAGGGACTAAAAGTGTCAAAAAGTGCACAAGTTTGCATTTTCGCGCATAACTTACGTTCTGAATACATCCGGACATCCAAAAATTTATGTAAGCACTAAAATATTTTATTTTAGTGTTTGGCATAAGAACAATCCATTCGTCACGCAATTTGGATCGTTTTTCGCGCTTATGCGCATTCCGTCGTAATAAACGATCATCGCGATCGTACGACCAAACGAACCAACATCCGGCATATTTTTGAGCATTTTTCATGTCCACAATATTTAGGCATCATTTTAGGGCCTTAAAGTTGGCTTAACGGGCCTTAAACGTGTCGGAAATGGCCTTAAAACACAACAGGGACCAAAACTGTCATTTCTGAAAGTTGGTTTCTGACCAGTCAGGCCAGGCGGCCCGCGTAGGATTAGTGTGTCATCTTACGTGGCCCGTGTCAGAGTCCCAGATCAGATAAGATCTATTTAACAGCAGATTACAACTGTTAAGCACTTCCAATCTGATTCCAAGTGTTGGTTCCTGCTTATGGGGGGCCAACAAGTGCATATGAGCATTCCAACAAGTGTAGGGATGTGATTCAAGCACGGTTTCCAAGAAACGATCCTAACGGTGAACCAAAAACTATAAATACCCAACCATCCCCATTGCAAAACCCACTTGAAATCTGAGATTTCTCTAAGTTGGGGTGTTTCATCACCTCATACCTGAGAATACTTGGATTATCAATCTTGCGGGACCCTTTGTAAGTATTCCTTCGTTCTTTTATTTCTTTTCGAGTCCGAAAGTCAAACTTTGTTTAACTTTCTGCATTGACCAGTTTATGGTCAATGCGAAGTTCGTTTGAACTTCGCAACGTGATTGTAATCACGATGGTTATAGTCCCTTGTGACTATGCCTACTGATTACCACGTTGTCTAGGGTCGTAAGGGTAAGCGATCTAATAAATCGCTTATACCTTCGACCGACCCATTTGGTCGATCATTAAGATCCGACCAAATACATTAGGTGACCATAGTAGGTAGGGAATAACCTTCCGAGGTTATACCTTATGGTCACGTCGTTTAGTTAGTTGTATGATAGGTAGTTTATATGCCTTAGGTAAATTACCAAAATGCCCTTTTTACGCCAAAATTCATTTTAAGCATATGTAACATAACCTTTGGTATCTAAACTGATTTGGTAACAATATTAGACATGTCAAGGCATATTTTACTTGTCATAGGACTAGTTAGGCGTTTCGAACGCGTTTCACGCGAACGACGCGTTAAAGTAGCATAAGCTACCGAAACGGCCGCAATGGGTCGTAAGCACTTAGGTTAGGTTTCATTTAGTATGTAGGCTTTGTTAAACCATACTACATGAGTTTCTATACTCATTTGATTTACGAGCCCTCATTCTATCCAATCCTCCGATATAGGTCCGGTTTATTAACGTAGTTACCTATATTAGGTGCCGTTTGATTATGTGATCTCTAGCATTGCTTGGTGGTTATCTTAGGACTTCTGAGCAATCTCAAGTGAGTACATAGACCCCTCTTTTACTGTTTTCCAAACTGTTTTGGGGTGAAACACATGTGCCTACTTGTTACTTTCATGCTTTCCTGTTTTCACATCATATACTTGCTATGTTTATTAGTACATTTATAGTACATGATTTCAATACATTTTATGCTATGTATGCCCATTGTGTGCATACTTAGTACATCACTTTACAATACATTTATGCTATGTATGCCCATTGTGTGCATACTTAGTACATCAATTTACAATACATTTTATGCTATGTATGCCCATTGTGTGCATACTTAGTACATCACTTTACAATACATTTTATGCTATGTATGCCCATTGTGTGCATACTTAGTACATCACTTTACAATACATTTCATGCTATGTACGCCCATTGTGTGCATACTTAGTACATTGTTTTACATTACACTTATGCTATGTATGTCCATTACGTGCATACTTAGTACATTGTTTTACATTGCATTTCTGTTGCATATGCTCATCCAGCATATGAACACATTATACTACATTTTGAACCATTGTAACCATTTGACTATGTGAACCGTCGTAACCCTTTGATTATATGAACCGTTTGTAACTATTGAACCGTGTGAACCAGTTGTATCTATTGACATGATTTACATTTGACAATAGACATTTGACTATACATAAACATTTCTACAATTGTTAAACATTTCATCTTGATGGTTTGGTTTGAGTAAGTGATTTAAGTAACGAGGCGTATGTAATATGATACAAGCACGGTGGATACGCCGCTGGTACTTCCTATATATAAGTGTTTGTATGGTATCACATATTGTAACGTTATTTGAATCATTTCAATTTGAGACGTATAACATTTTATACAAATAACATACTTTTCACAAGACATTGATTTACAAACAACTTATCTTATACAAACTCATTTTACTTGGTTATTCATTTAACCATACATTATTCTCTTATTTATACATATCATCTGATCTTATCGTTTTTCAAATGATTTACAAGACAAAGCAAATTACAAAGTTCATGACTAAACATTTTCTCAAACATAAGTCATGAATTCTGTTTTCACAAAACCTATGTATCTCACAGGCATTTTTATGCTGACGTACCTATTTTCACATGTGTTTTCAGGAGATGATGCATAGGACTTATCAAGACATACTTAGGCGGACCTGTGCTTTAGTGACTTAAAACGAGACAAGAACTAGTTAATTTATGTTATGTACTCTTTGGTTCTTGTTTAAAACAGTGTAAATTTTCATGTTTGATTAATAAAACGAAACTTCAATTGCCATGGATTTGAAACAATTAATTCTGTTACAACACTCCCCGACGTTTCCGCCACGTTTTGTATTCTACGTGGTCGGGGTGTGACATCCAATGTCTGAGTCAGGAAGAGCCTTGACATGCGTTACAGAGTCCAAGATCGATCGTGTAAGGTAACAAATAGGGTTATAATACTTACAACAAGGCAGAGCTTCGCTTTTCAGGGGTATTAGTTTCCAAGTATAATCGCCCACTATAGATCAGAGAAAAGAAAAGAAATTAAACGACGACAAATGAGGCCGTCGACCTCAATTTATAGGCTGGCCGAAGGGCGGCTCGCGGCCCGCGAAGCCCCCTTGCTCCTCTCTCGCGGCCCGCGAGACCAGAAGGGTAGGATCTAGCTATGCCGAGTCAAAGGTTTAGGCTTGATGTGTAACCGGCCACATGGCAGACCAGGTTTCGACCTGGTGTCACGTTCTCGCACCCCGCGAAGGCCTAGCTTGACCGGATCGCGGCCCGCAATGGCTTCATATATTTGTTTTATTTGTTTTTTAATAATATAAAGGTATTTAGGGTTGTTTAATGCGTATACGAGGTATAATAGGAACATTTTGGGTCGTGTTAAGGGGTTAGGAGGGTTGTTATATCCTCCCCACCTTGTTTTAGATCTCGTCCTCGAGGTCTATTGGAACAGGTGTGGATATTTCCTTTGCATTTCTGACTCGAGCTCCCAAGTATATTCTGGTCCCCTCTTGGAATCTCATTTCACTTTAACCAGAACTAGTCTCTTGTGTTTGAGATTCTTGATCTTCCTATCTTCAATTCGAATGGGTTTCTCTACAAACTTAAGTTCTCATTTACCTCTATGTCCTTAAGAGGTACCACTAATAATTCGTCTGCTAAGCACTTTTTGAGATTACATACATGAAACACATCATGTATTCCTGCCATTTCCTCTGGTAGTTGTAGCTGATAAGCTATGGGTTCTATTCTTTTAATAATCTCAAATCGTCTAACATACCTGGGACTTAGCTTTCCTCTTTTAACAAATCTGACTATTCCTTTCCATGGAGAAACTTTTAACAAAACCTTATCTCCAACTTGAAATTCCAAAGGTTTTCGTCTGTTATCTGTATAACTCTTTTGACGATCTCGTGCTGCTTTTAGTTTTTCCTTGACTTGAATTATTTTGTCCGTTGTTTCTTGCACTATCTCGGGTCCAGATAGTTGCTTTTCTCTAATTTCTGCCCAACAGACTAAAGTTCGGCACTTTCATCCATAAAGTGCTTCAAATGGTACAGCATTTATGCTCATATAATAGCTGTTATTATAGGAAAATTCTATTAACGGTAAATGATCATCCCAATTTACTCCAACATCAATTACATAGGCTCTAAGCATATCTTCCATCGCCCGAATTGTCCTTTCGCTTTGTCCGTCTGTTTGAGGATGATAAGTTGTGCTTAGATTTATCCTGGTTCCCATTGCTTTTTGGAAACTTGTCCAAAAATGTGAAGTAAAACAGCTATCTCTATCAGATACAATAGATAAAGAAATTCCATGTAATGAAACTATTTCATTTACATATAGCTTGGCTAACTGTTCCATACTGAAAGTTTCCTTCATTTGTAAGAAATGAGCAGATTTGGTTAATCTATCAACAATCACCCAGATTGTATCATTACCTTTTCGAGGTTTGGGTAATTTGGTAACAAAGTGCATTGTTATTAATTCTCATTTCCATATTGGCATTTCTAGTTGCTGTAATAACCCTGAAGGTTTTTGATGTTCAGCTTTAACCTGTGAACAGGTTAGACATTTAGCAACATAGTTTGTTATATCCTTTTTCTTTCCTATCCACCAGAAATTTTGATACATCTTATCACTTCTGGGATGTATCGTATACTTAGACTCACGAGCTTCTTCTAGAATTCTGTGGTGTAGGTTTCCTTGTTTAGGTATCCAAATTCTTTTCTTATGGAACTTCCAAATTACAACTGATCCGTATTCCAATTCCTTAATCATTCCTTTTAAACCTTCAACATCGTCCTTGATTGTTGTTTCTTGTACCTCTCTAATTTGCTCATTTAAATCTATCTGCAAATTTAATTTAAGAGAGCGTACTCGTTTTGGCTTCTCGTGACTTTTTTACTTAAAGCATCAGCTACTATGTTAGCTTTTCCTGCATGATACTAGATTCACAATCATAATCACTAAGAATTTCCATCCATCGTCTCTGTCTCATATTTAATTCTTTCTGTCCAAAAATATATCTTAAACTCTTATGATCCGTAAACACAACAAATTTACTTCCGTAAAGATAGTGTCTCCAAATCTTAAGGGCAAAAACTATGGCTCCTAACTCTAGATCATGGGTTGTGTAATTCTCTTCATGTTTCTTAAGTTGTCTAGAAGCATAAGATATAACCTTTTGGCCTTGCATCAACACACATCCATATCATAACTAAGACTCATCACAATAGACTATAAAGTCTGCAGTTCCTTCTGGTAATGTGAGTATGGGTGCGTTGGTTAATCTTTGCTTAAGAATCTTAAAGGCTTCTTCCTATTTTGGTCCCCATTCAAACTTAGTTGATTTACAGGTTAGTTTGGTTAATGGAATGGCTATTCTAGAAAAATCTTGATTAAATCGTCTATAATATCCTGCCAGTCCAAGAAAACTTCTTACTTCTGTTGGTGACTCAGGGATTTTCCACTTGGTAATCGTCTCGATCTTTGTGGGATCCACATGAATTCCTTCATGATTAACCAGATGTCCAAGGAATTGCACTTCTGGTAACAAGAATTCACATTTTGAGAATTTAGCATAAAGCTTCTCTTTTCTCAATAATGTTAGAAGTGTATGCAGATGCTCTGCATGTTTCTCTTTACTCTTAGAGTAAATTAGAATATCATCTATAAAGACAATTATGAATTTATCCAGGTATGGTTTACATATCATGTTCATCATGTCCATAAACGCGGCTGGGCATTGGTTAAACCAAATGGCATGACGGTAAATTCATAGTGACCGTACCTTGTTCTGAAAGCAGTTTTAGGAATGTCCTCTAATGATATCCTGAATGTAAATCGATCTTAGAAAAGAATCGAGCTCCTTGAATTTGATTCAACAGATCATCGATTCTTGGTAGTGGGTACCGATTCTTAATCATAACCTTGTTCAATTCTCGGTAGTCAATGCACATACGCATCGATCCTTATTTCTTCTTAACAAACAACACCGGTGTTCCCCACGGTGATGAACTTGGTTGTATGAAACCTTTGTCAAGAAGTCCGTCCAATTGCTTCTTCAGTTCCTGCATCCCCGTTGGTGCTAGTCGATATGGCGCTTTGGCAATCGGTGTCGTCCTTGGTATTAGGTGAATTCTAATTCAACCTCTCTATCAGGCGGTAATCCAGGTAACTCTTTTGGAAAAATGACTGAGAATTTAGATATTACAGGAATATCTTTTAATTATTTTCCTTTAGTGTTAATGATTACGTAAATCATATACACTATTGCTCCTTTTCTTGCACAACTTACAACTTTCATCATAGAGATGAATTTTGTTGATCTGGTTGGCTTATCTCCTTTGATTGTGATCTTTTTACCACTTGTTGTACTTACTTGTACTGACTTTTGATCACATAAAATATTGGCACGATTGGCTACCAACCACTCCATTCCTAATACAATATCGAATCCAGCTAGATTCACTGGGTAAAGGTTAGCAAAGAAATGATGGTTTAGAATTTCTATTCTTGCTCCCTACAAGATTTCATTAATCTTAAGGGATTCTCCATTTGCCGTTTCAACCAGGCAATCTTGTCGAAGTTTGGTTAAGGGTTGGTTGAGAAGTTTGTAGAAAGAAGTATTGATAAAACTTTGGTTTGCACCAGAGTCTAATAATACTTTGGCAAAAATATCATTAACTAAAAACCTACCGGCAATCACATCCGGAATCAGCTTAGCTTCTTCAGCTCTCAGAACGAATGCTCTGGCATTCTTCTTGGGTCCTTCAGTTGTCTTGGCTTTGCTGGTTGCTGCTAGAGCTAGTTTCGGATAGTTTGGTTTGATATGACCATCTTCTCCACAATTGAAGCATAACCTATTGCTAGCTTTAGATCGACATTCTTCTTCCTTATGTCCGGGCTTCTTGCAAAAATTACAATACCTTGCACATCTCCTATAATGCTTCTTTTTACAAGTCTTGCAATAGGGTGCAGAGGAAGAACCTGTTCCTTTCCCATTGTTGGAATTGTCGTAGCGAAATTCCTAAGTAAGCCTTTGACCTAGGTTCTTTCTCTGGTTTTCTTCTTGTATGCGTACCAATTCATCAGTCAGGGTGTTGGCTAGTTCTACTGCTTCTTCTATGGTTCGCGGCCTAGATGCCTTGACTACGTGTCTGATCTCACTAATTAATCCCCAAACGTAATGGGAGATTAATACTGGCTAAGGTTGGCACTATCCTAGCAAATTCAAAGAATATGGTAGTGTAACCTTTGCAGTCTATTCCGGTCATTTTATGATTTAGGAACTTATTGGCAATTTGTTCCTTCTTATGAGGAGGACCGAATTTTCTTTCGACTATCTCTTTAAAATCAGTCCATTCCATTTTATAAACTCTGTCACTTCCTCTAGACTGGAGAATAGTATTCCACCTTTCTAAGGCTGTATTCTTGAAAAGATTAGAAGCAAACATAATCTTATCTTCGTCTGCACATTTACTTATTTTTATGACTGCTTCTGTCTTTTCTATCCAGCACAAGGCTGAAATGGCTCCTTCATTGCCTGAGAATTCTATTGGCTTGCAGGCCAAGAATTCTTTATAAGAACAATCGTAAGAGACCGTTCTTCTTCTTTTAGGAATAAGAACTTGCATTATTGGTCCGTTATTATCGTTCACACTGTTACTTGGTTCAGTGTGTTGGTGTTTACTTCCATTTGCAGATTTATTATTTTCTGCTTCTTTAATAGTCTTGATAATATAGGGCATAGTATCTATAATTCCTTGTGCTACTATATGTTGGATAGTACTGTTATCTATTTGGTTCCCGTTATTCTCATTATTCAGGTTTTCCTGATTTACTTCGTTGTCCATCTGAATTGTACACATTTTATCAGGTATTAATTATCACAGAATAAAATTTAATGCAAACAATTACACAAACAGATTGATCAAAAACGTCGAACATTGCGACTTTACTCTTTTTGTATATAATCATATATATATATATGTATATGTATATACATGTACATGTATATGTATATACATGTACATGTATATGTATATATATATATGATGTATATATATATATGTATGTATGATGTATATATATATGTATGTATGATGTATGATGTATATACATATATATATATACATCATACATATATATATATATATGTATGTATGATGTATATATATATATACGTATATATATATGTATGGTGTATATATATATGTATATACATCATACATCATACATACATATATATATACATCATACATACATATATATATATATATGTATATATATATATAGGGGATGGATCATGAGAAAACTAGTTTAAATAAGAAAACCAAAAACGAAAACTAGTTTAAATAAGAAAACCAAAAACGCCTAAAAAAAAACCTAAAAAATACCAAATTTTTTTTTACAATTTTTAATAAAAAAATGCTAGTTTTTATGCCTAGAAAAAAAATGTCAAAAAAAAAAAAAAAAAATTTTGTTGTACTGCACATGTGCACTAATACATAAAGCTTAAACCACTTAACCCACCCCCCACCGACACCCCCCCAAAAACCTAAACCCCCCACCCCCACCCCCCAAAAACCTAAATTCACCCTCCCACCAAAAGCCTAACCACCCCCCACCCCCACCCCCCAAAAACCTAAACCGCCCCACCCCCCCCCCCCCCACCCTCCCGAAAACCTAAAACTAAACCCTAAACATAAACCAGAAAAAAACCTAAACCCCCCACCCCCCAAAAACCTAAACCCCCCTCCCCCCCCCCCCCCCCACACACACACACACCCAAAAACCTAATCCTAATCCTAAACCTCCAAAAAAACTAACCCTAAAAGCTAAACTAGACTCAAAAAGCTAATTTTAAGCATGTAATGCAATTGTAGTACATGTTATATTGCACATGTGCACTACTATAATAATAGTATTGAAAACAAGACGACACCATAAATCTTTTTTTATGTCATAAAAAATATGCTCGAATATACTTGAATGAAAGATACAAAAATTTGTGATCTTATGGTGCCATTTTTGTTTTAAAATGATAACGTATGGAGAAATGGGAAATGTTTGAAAAGTTATATATTTTTTTTTCCAATTTTACCCCTCGTTCATTAAAAGTCCCCCCCTCCTTCATTAAAAGTCTCTCCCCTCCTTTTTAGTGCTTTTTTTGTTAGTTTTTTGGTTTTCTCATTTATATCTAGTTTTCTCATGATCCTCTCCCTATATATATATACGTATATATATATATATATATATACGTATATATATATACGTATATATATATACATACATATGTGTGTGTGTGTGTTGATTACAAACTACAACCGAAAATTAAACACACTTGTAGTTATGCATCGACATCTATTTTAGTCTATCCATTTTAGATGGTTATATATATATATATATATAGTGTGTGAGGTTCATTGGGGAGCACTAAAAAAGTGGGGAACCGGGGAACACTCTTAAAAATTTAACTTAACATGTTAAAAATTAATTTTTTAAACATCTTTTTCGGCGCTTCTCCTTATATATACTTGTAGAAGCATTTTTAATAAAAAAATCAAAAAATAAAAATATTAAAAAAAACAATTAAAAAAAGGCTAAAAAAACTTTTTTTAGAAAAAATATTTTTTTACTCGACTAGATTCTCCTCCTTTTTATAAAGAAAAGCCCTGAAAAAAAATTTAAAAAAAAAATATTTTTAACATGTTAAGTTAATTCTATAAGATATAACTGTTTTTTAAACATTTTTTTTATATTTTTAGTTTTTGATTTTTTTTATCAAAAATGTTTCTACTTGTATTTATAAGAAAAAGCGCCGGAAAAAATTAGAAAAATATTTTTTTTAACATGTTAAGTATAATTTTTAAAAGTGTTCCCCTGTTCCCCACTTTTTTAGTGTTCCCCAATGAACCCTCCCCTATATATATATATATATATATATATCATAGTACAAAATTACACACATATCTAGGCATTATTCTAGGTACCGTTCATCCAATACTGCATCTCATTCTCATCATATTTCCAAACTAGCTTTTCTCCTATCTGTCGAATTCTATTTCCTTGGTCCACTAAGTTTTCACCATACTACCGAAGTTCCTACACACATTCTTGACTCATTGGTGGGTTTAATGGTGGTTCCGGCACTGGTTCATCGGGAGTATATAGTGCCGAATATGACCTATTGTCATCTAACCATGGATCATATGCTAAAAAGATTGGGGTTAGGATTCTAGGAAATTCATTAGGGTCGAGTGCAGGTATCGGGAATTGATTTTCCTGGTTTGGTTCTAGCATTTGTTGGTCTGGGAATAAGGGTAACAGTGGTGGTTCTGCTATTTGGTTTAGGTTAGAGTCTACTGCGGTAGTGGTTAGCATATGGAAATCTGCACTGCCTATCTAGTTTCTCTTCCCACGGTGGTCTATTGACTGCTTCCTGGGTTTGGGCATTCACTTCCATATTGGCCTTTACTATCGCTCTTTGTTGTTGAAATTTTTTCATCCTCTTTCTTCTCTCATGTGCTCCCCTATTAAACCATCCTCTCTTTTTAGAAGAGAACGGTTCCTCAAGCTGTGCGTTAAAAATAAATATGCCTTCCTCAGTATCAGCTGAGTATTCTAAGGGATTGGGCTGGGAAGAGGTTCCTTCATCTTTTGGGGAACTAGCTAATTGACGATAAGCGTCGGATGTACCTTGCTCACTCATGTAAACTAACAAATTGTCAAATAACACAAAAATATTTTACACATAATCACATAAATTATTTCCTAACATAGAACTTAAGTGTCAGCTGAACACTTCCTTGGCTTAAATAAGTGGTTGTAGCTCTGATACCACCTCCTGTCGCATCCCCCGACCCTACCCTGGGAGCGGGTGCCGCGAACCAGTTTGATGGTATCGGTGTTTATTAATTTGGCAGCGGAAATGAGACATCAGGACCATAGTTAGGAAATATTTTATCAGAGTTAAAACACCAAACTTTTATAATAATACGTGGGATAAAACCCAAGTTCATTTGACAATACATTTGTAGGGATAAACCCTAAAAATATAAACTCCATTTCTTATTTGGTAACTTTAATAGACACAACTTTAAGCCTTCAGTGCTCTCCAGTTGGCTTCTATTAACTTCACATTAAGTTACCTGAAACGCATTTTAAAAAGGTTTTATCAGTAAGAAATACTGGCGAGTGCATCCCAGTTTAATCAAAACAGTTTGATAATCTTTACCGTATTAAGATTTACAATGCTCGCATCTATCCAATTAATCAACACAATATTGTTACTGGGCAACCATTGTCCCCCGAGCTTGCGGTCATGCTACTATTCGCAATAGTAACGAGTTTCAAGTAATGTATACAAAACCCCACATACTACTAATAATTGTAGAACTACAAATACTTAATCACTATAACATTCATGGTTTTGTAAAATTTTTGGACAATGAATCACAAAAAGGATTTATAAAAAGGTTTACAAAAAGAGAATGTACTCACATTGTTTACTTAGGTAAAACTAAGGCTTCTTGGTGAATCTCCTGGTTATTATCTATTAAATTAAAACAATGCACACGTGTTAGTAAGATAACCCAAATTACATTAACTGTACAACTCAAGACAGACCTCCAATGACTGAGTCAGGCAGAGCCTTGACATGCATTACGGATCCCTAGATCAATCAGGTGTAACATGAGACAGAACTCCAACGACCGAGTCAGGCAGAGCCTTGACATGCGTTACGGGGTCCTAGATCGATCTTTTAGGGTAACAAATAGGGTTATAATACTTACAACGAGGCAAAACTTTGCTTTTCAGGAGTATTATTTCCCGAGTATAATCGCCCACTATAGATCAGGGAAGAGAAAAGAAATTGAACGACGACAAATGAGTCCGTCTACCTCAATTTATAGGCTGGTCGAAGGGCGACTCGTGGCCCGCGAAGCCCCCTTGCTCCTCTCTCGCGGCCTGCTAGACCATTAGGGTAGGATCTAGCTATGTCGAGTCAAAGGTGTAGGCTTGATGTGTAACCGGACACGTGGCGGACCAGGGATCGGCCTGGTATCACGTTATCGCGCCCCGCGACGGCCTGGCTTGACCGGGTCGCGGCCCGCGAGGGCTTCATATATTTGTTTTATTTGTTTTTTAATAATATAAAGGTATTTAGGGTCGTTTAATATGTATACGAGGTATAATAGGAACATTTTGGGTTGTGTTAAGGGGTTAGGAGGGTTGTTATAGTGCGCGTACTAAAATTACGAATTTGAAAGCGCAAGCAGAAGTGTCTGCCAAGTTTATCACGGATCTTGGTGAACAGAATGAAAATCTTACCAAGTCTAATGCCAACCTCCAAACCAGACTTGAAGAAGCCAAGTCACACCGCGACCGTGCGGAGCAAAAACAGGTTCGTACTTCTTACACTTGCCTTGTACAAGATGATGAAATTCGAAAGCTAACTGCACATTTATCTGCGCAGGAAGAGTTAAGACAAAAGGTTATCTCTAAGGATAGAGACTTATTTGTCAAGGACGTTGAGATCGCAGAACTCATGCGTCGCTTGCATGAGTCACAGGAGAAACCTACTTCACTCGAGATTGATCTAGAAGCTGAAAAGTAAAGGGCTGGCGAGGTTGTAGAGGCGCGCAATATCTCCTAAGCGGCTTTAAACATAGCCCAGGACAACTATGCCGAAATCCAATCAACGGTCGAGCCCTTGATCAAAAACTCCGAGTGGTTGCAACAATACGACATCGCACATGTAAGTTGCTACTACTTAGCTTAGCCGAATATTCTACCGCATGCTAAACTAACTCTTTATTTATACCATGGGCCACAAATGTTGTGTTAAACTCCATTGAACTTTACCAAATGGTGGCGGTGCTTACAGTTGTCGCGCGCCACATGGGTCACTGCGAGGGTTACACTGAATGTGCGTCGCCTGTTGAAGCCATGCTGAAAGTAAAGTAGAACAATAGCCATTGTTCCACTAGTGCTGAGGTAGAGACGGTTTTCACAAAAGCTCAAGAAAGTTATAACCATCTTGCCTTGCCAATCATGGATTTAGTCTCTGATGCATTTCAACATAACGACTATGTCACACGCCTGAAAGTGATGTTTGATATTGCTGACATCGAAGAACTTGACGTTGATGATGATGAAGATGAAGGTGATGCTAGTGGAGCTATGTAAAAGCCATTGGTTTGCAGTTTGTAAAAAAGGAAGCCATTTGTTCCTTGTCTTTTATTAGTTACCTTGTAGTTTGTAAGACAAGTATGTAATTCTCGCGCGTTGTGCTTTCTTATCAATGAAAAGTAACTTTTTTATTTAATCATCATGTTACAATTTTTGAGTTCATGCAAAAACAATAAAGCTTGATCCATTAGGCGTTGGTATGTTGACCCTACGTTGCACAAACCTAACGGTATCTTGTTGTAGCAAAAGATACCCATCTCTGTGTGAAATGCTTTTTTTGTCTTCATCTTTTAGGGCCATTTGCACTTGATGGTAACCCTTACAACAGTCGAGAAAACACTTCCATCGAAATAGCGCGAGGGAGTCGATTTTCTTGTCCATCTTCGGAAGAGAATAAAAATCCTTGGGGCACGCTTTGTTGAGATCTTTGTAGCCGATGCACATGCACCACACACCGTTTGATTTCTCTAGCATCACCGGGATGGCTACCCAGGTTTGATACCTGACTTCACGCAATATACCGGCTTTCAGTAACTCTGAGACATGCTTATTCAGTGTGTTGGTCTTCTCCAGCCCTAACATGCGCTTTTGTTGAACACTAGCTCTATGGATGGACAGGTTTTCAGAGAATGTTCGGTTACGTCCCGTGGAACACCGGTCATATCAGCTGGTGCCCACATGAAAATGTCCATGTTTCTGAAAAGAAACTGCTTTAAGAAAGCGCAAAAGTTTTCAGACATGGTAGGACCGAGTGTCGTCTTTTGCTCGGGATACTTCCAGTTTAAAACCCGCTTCTCCGGCTCCGTGCGCGAAGTGTTCTTACTTGTCTTTGCTGGGAGTACTTCGTCAACTGCCATCACCTCCTTTCTTCAGTATATGATTGACACTCCCTTCTTTGTTGGGAAACCAATAGTAGAATGCGGAGTGGATGTCACCGTGCTCAAATGACCTTAAGTTTCTCTGCCAATCAAGACGACATACCTTGAGTTGGCTGTCATGACCATGAAGTTTACCTCAGTTGTTCTTGAATGCCTCCTATCTGTTAGCGTGACTGGGATGGATATTTGACCAAGAAGGAAGACCTCCTCGTTGCAGAGGCCAGTTAAAGAGTAATTGACCAGTTCTAGGCGTGCCTTGTCCTCCGGGTCAAACTGATTGAAACACTGCCCGTAACTTGTATCAGTTGTGATTCCTGGGTATATGAAGATGTAAACTATCTCGTAAGGACCTAGGATCCCAGTAATTATGATGAGGTGTGTGGCGCATGGCCCTCCACGAACTACCAGAAAAACTACCAGTTGTTTGCGCCATGATTCATCCATCTGGTGTTTGCCTTGGCTTTTTGCGCTTCTTCTCGGTCCTCCACTGACCATGTGTGTTTCCAACCTTCGGATCTTCTTTTGACCCCCTTTATCGGTTCTCTGGATTTGCCTGGTTTCCTTACGAACGTTTTCACCAGGTGGCCCATCTTTTCGCTCTTTAGGGCTTTCTCAATCTCCGTGCGCAGGATGATACAATAATCTATCAAATGGCTGGTGTCTTTGTGAAAATCACAATACAAGTTAGGGTCTTGGCCCTTCTTGTTCTTCATTAGCTGCAGAGCTTTGAAGTCATGGTTCTCCGTCATAAGAACCTCTAAGGGTGTCTTAGATAACAGAGTCTAGTGTTTTTTCCCGATTCTCATTTTATATTGCTTTTTTGTATCCAATCTTATCGATTGTTGCGCCAGCATCTTCACCATAGCGAGGCCTTTCATCATAACTGTTGGACTGGTTTGAATTCCGGCCAGATTTTTTGTTTTTCTTGTTGCTCTTGTTGGAGTCGTGCGCATTTATCCTTGAGTACTGGTCATCCGAATAACAACTGAACTTACCCCTGGTCAGCATTCTAATCCGTTTACGCAATGACCTTTGTTGTCGCCATCAGCTTATCCCATTCCTCAGGCATCCCATATTTCCCTGTGATAGTCCTGATTAGGTTATCACAGTGCACTGCATGCTTGAAATGTGTGCGCATGGGATCTTCGTTAACGTTCCTTATTTCGAGACACTCCTTGTTAAAAGCGAGTGATGAATTCTTCCAAACCTTCATTCTCTCGCCACTAGATATTCAACACTTCTGAAGTGTCATGCTTGTAACGCCTCTACTAGCTGAAGTGAGCGAGGAACTTCTCTTGAAAATCGTGCCAAGATTTTAGTCTATCTGTAGGGAGGTTATGGAACCATTCGCGAGTCGCCCCTGTTAGGGTTTGTACGAATAGATCGCACCACATAGGCATGGCCCAACCCCCAACTACACCAACACTTGTAAACAGTTGTACATGATCGTCAGGACCTATTAAGTCGTTCAACTTACGAACAGTTTGTGACAACTTAGCTTTCTTCAAGGATGCGAGAGCAATCTCTCGGATAAACTTTAATTGCTCTGTTGCTGCTGTCAGCTTGTAGATCAGACTATAATCATGCTCAGCAGATGGGTTGTATGTTGCGCGCTTCCGTGGCCTATAAGCATCATGATTCTTTGGAAGGCGGCTGAAGGCAGAGGAGCTATCACCTTCATGATACGTGGGTTCAGACTCACCTGTGTGGGTATCCCACTCCTCGTTCATCAGAGTTCTTCAGTGAGGTTGAGTGTGTTGGCTATCGTAATATCCTCCTATGTCCCTATGCGTATCACGCGTGGTGTGGACGCTATGTTTCCTTGGCAACGATGGCCTTTGATGATGGTGTCTTTCAGTATATTCAGAGAGCACGTGAGACAATGTGCGCTCATGATGAGGAGAGCTATAGTCCAGTTGCCTTGGCATAACGGTTATCGTTGGAATCTATTACGCTTGGAAGGGTGTTTGCCCTTGTTGTGAACATAGTTGCGCATACATAGCATTTAGTGAAGCCTGACTTTTTATAAACCAACAAGCGGGAGTCTTCCCTTCCGGTAGTAATGATGCTAATGGCGCCAATGGTCCGGCCCCATGGCTCATTGGGGTCATGTTTTGAGCGGGACGAGTCCCATTCGCCTGCATGCCGTAAACTTCACTGTATTCACCCTCGACGTACTCGTCATTCGGTGATTTTAAACGTGTGCATTGTCCGCAACCTGGTCTATTTGAAAGCGTTAACTGAGGGGTGAAAATGGAATGGTTTGATCTGCCATGAGATCTAACGAAACTCAAAAGAAGATGAACAAGAATGATTGTAAAAATCGGTTGTCGTCAATGGAGAAACACAAAGTTAATCCGGGATTAGCTTGTGGTTTGTGTCTCGTCCAAATAAGGTTAATCTCTTCCTGAGCATGATAACAACTTCTTAATGATCCTTTAAAACAATCAACACACCGTGAAGCTCATTACAAGGAGGAGAATAGGAGGTTCTCCTTGTAATCACTCTTTGGCGTGAGAATAAGAACTTTCTTTGAGGATAAAAGTGTGTGTATTAAGTAAGAGAACAATAGAGCGATCCTTAAACTTGTAAACGAAGTTCTCTATTTATAGGCGAGTTGAATTGTGAAAGAGATGGGCTGATGGGCCTTGGGCTTGAGATCGACAACAAGGAATATCCGTTCTGCCTCCTATTTCATGACCATTAGTGATTTCATGTGAGGGTGTAGCTGGCGCATGCTGAATGGATCCACATGTCCTGACGATTGTCCCTATTGTCTGGTATGTCACCAGCTGTTAGGAAGAGATCATTGAACAGTGGTCGGCACATGCTGATTGGTGCCACATACGTATCCTTGTGTACTTCCCATTTCCTACATGATTGCTCATCGTGTAGCATGAAAGTTTACAACTTGTTGAGCACCTATTGGTCCACTGCTCTGCCAATCGTATTTTATGTACTGTCGAACGTTCTCCTTGTGCTTCTTATCTTCGTTCGCGACTCGGGTAAACTCATGTGGTCGGCTCAAGGTCAAGGAAGCTAGATCTTTTCTTAAAGGAGCTAAGTGTCAGAATTAACTCTGTCTTGATCCTGGCCTCGCACGCGACTTGGGTAAACCTTCGTAGTTGACGCAAGGTTAGTGGAGTCAACACTCTTGTAGACGGAACTGTCAGACTTGGTCTACTTTTGGGTATGGCCTCGCGCACGACCTGAGACTAACTCATATAATTACAGCAAGCTTTAGGACCATACCCCTTCAGGTCTGTTGTGTAACCGTACCCAAACAAACAACCTTTTCAATTTTTGTGTTGAAGGGGAGAGGATATACCTTGTGGGTGTGTTTCGTCATTGTCGTAAGAACCGAACTTCACGAAACAACAACAAAGGTATGCAAGAATCCTAGTTTCCTTGGAAAGAACCAAGAACATGGCCGGCCTCCGTTTTCGTGATGGCTTTTGGCATCCGCAAACCCTAACGATGAAAACCCGGGGTATAATGGAATAAGTAGCCTAGATCTTTTTTTTTCGTTTTCTTTCTTGTTCGTAGCGGCCTTAGGGTTTCTAGATGTTGATGATGATGTTTTATTGTATGGCGTGGATGAAGTTTATAAAAGAGACCTCACACATAAGTTAGACCTAAGTCCCTTGAGTTTATACATGAACTAACTTGTTCCCAAGGTATTAAAAACAAAGTTTCGTTTGGGTTTTAAACCCAAAAGCTACATTCAGGGTGTTACAAATACCTCTTATTAGATCATTTCATATGGGTCTAATATCTAAGGGAGAGGTACCCTAATTATGGGCAGGCCTATTGAAGCAAAAAAGAAACCAAGAGGTAGGGTGGGTCTGCGGGTTACAAGTCTAGATTGAACAACGTGGATCTCTTACCGGGCTAAAGGAGGCGGATGGCCAGCTCGAGACATGCTCCAAGTATTTTTGCAACTCATAACAAGGAGATCATTTAAATCTATCCTCTTGCTATCATTTCTTCTATATCCACATGTGGTAGGCTTTGGGGTTGTATCCTAGCGACTTAGAGCTCGGCTGTGGTAGTGATAATAACGGTGAGGGTTCCATCGAGTGTAGTGATCAGAGTGAAGGATAAATTTGGAACATCTCTGGTGAACTAAAATTCCTAAGACCCCTCTAGGATCGATAACACACATCAAACTTCTCTCTTTGTAGGATCGTTATTTGACCCAATTGAGTCGATCAGAAGAGCTTTATGTCTGGTTCAAAGGCGGAATCAGAGAACTGGATGCGAAAACAGCTTGATACTATATAATCTGTCACTTATATTGCATTTAACAATGATTATAACCTGGACAAAGTTTGGCAGCACTTCGTTACAAGTTCTGGATCTGTGCCAAATGAAACAACAATGCACCTATATATAGTTGGGGAGGTTTCGCTTATATGGACATGTCCATATGAGCGAAACTACATGTTGTGGTTTCGCTTTTATGAACATTGTCCATATAAGCGAAACCTCTTGCATAACCACTAAATTTCGACTCTCGAACCTCGTGCACTGGTTGTTCTAATCTATCATATTCTATTACATGATACAAGACGAAGTCAATAGACGTAATGCACTAACAGACTCCCCCTCGAGTATTGACGAAGTCTTCAGCGACTAATCTTTAATATGACACATCTTCAGTCTGGATCATTCGGCCTATTCTTTCAAGTTGTAACAATGTAAGCATCCAACAATCTTTCTCTTCTCCTATCAGCTTCAGGCTCCCCCTCTCGTCAAGCTTCCGTGCTTTGGGATCGATGCCTAGCTTTCCATCTACAAACTTCTCTTTTCCTCAAGTTTGTCTTCAGACTCCCCCTTAAACTCTGCTCTCGGGATCGCAGTCTGGACTATCTGCAATCACTCAAACATTCATAAATACAATGTTTTCATATTATCAATCAACTTCTCTAACCCACTCCCCCTATCAACAAACTTTACGGATTTGGCAGTGTTAAAGAATCCAACTCCCTCACAGTTAATCATCCAAGTTCAAGTTAATGACCTTGGTGATATCACAAACTGTTTTTGAAATTTTTGATTTTAATTCAAGTTTCAAATTAATGAACTTGTTTTATTTTCAGAAACACAATCAGCTTACTTAGATTTTGAAACTCAGCATTTCAGATATCGGTTGTCGAAAATAAAGCAGAAATTAAAATCTTTTTATATTTTCTGAAAATATAAAGCAGTAAAGAAATATGTAGAAACATATTTACAGACAATATTTTTGTTTTGAGTATGCATTAGAGGATCATATCAGTTTTTGACAAGTCACAAGTACCGTTGAGCTTAATTACACACTAAAAATTAAACAATTCACTTAGATTGTCGATATACTTGTCCACTTAAATTTTCATACAAACTTCAACTGATTCAGGATACGAATTAGGTGTTTTAAGAACTTAAACCCATTCATGTGTCCCGCCTCTTGAATATACTCCCGTATCCAGATCCCAATATTCAGTCTTACAGGTAATTATAACACAAATGATATCTGTAAGGGGTTAATAAGTTATGAAGAATCATGAGAGCTCAGGTCAGAACTACCGTTCAGCAGAGAGATCATGACTCAACTTTGGTGTGTCCCCTTTAGAGGATCTTTTTTTACAACAGCATTGCTAAGCAATTTTATTGTCTTATCATATATGCTGAGGGTGATGCTATGTTTCAAGCATTTGCGAAATGTATTATTCGAGGACTAGGTCAGAACTTCCATTCAGCAGAAGTCCCGGAATAATACCCCAGATATCACTGAGTATAAAGACCTAGTATATCAGAAAGAGGGACCTTTCAAACGAGATTTCAGGGGTTACCTATATATCCAAGTAGTGTTCCCCACGAAATAAGCAAGTTTGAATTTAGGTTTATATCCCGAAAAAGTTTACTAAATGTATAAAAACCTATAGACATATCATCAGTGAGACTGTTTAACGCTATTTATTCAATACAATTCTTTAGTATACTGTAACTGTCTACTGATTTACTATCATTTCCTCTTTTTACGCAAAAACTCAATTTTTGAATTTTATCATGTTTTTGACTTTTTCAAATTTTTCAAATGTTTTTGTATTTTCTAACAATATTACTCCCCCTAAAATGCAAGACCATTTAAAGAAAATTTGACAACCAATGCTGATAGCTTTGTCTCGCCATCCATTTTCTGCTTAAAGTGCTCTGATTTGCAGAAAATATACATACCCCCATGATTTACAACACATTGATATTTTACAGTTTGAAAACCGTTTTTCAATCTGATGAAAGTAATCATGTTTGTTCAGCCGTGTATTCAATCTACACATATTTTTGTAATTTTCTATTTTTGACAAAAATTAAAAACAAACATATTTTTTATATTTAATTTTTCAATTTTTTAGGGTTTTTGAAAATATTGTTTATTTATATACAGAAAAACATATAAATTCCCTGTTCAACCAAACCAGGGTCCAGCAGCAGCCTCTTCTTCCTCTCCATGTGCCAGGCTGCTCCAACTTTCAATCTCACAATCTTTGGTATTCTTGAGCACCTGCACATTCAACTAATTGAATTACTTGAACAATTTAGCCCAGGTCTGTTGAACCTTAGGCATTTCAACACAATAATTTTCATTCAATTTCGGAAAATCTTTGTCATCTTTCACAAAAATCTTTTCAACTTTTACTTCAACTTTCTCATGTTTTACCGAATTAACATGTTTCTTAACAGACCATGTCTGACCTTTTGGTGTACCTCGTTTGTAAAAATGAGACTCTTTTTGAACAATTTGTTTTTGAACAACTTTTGGTTTCCAAAATTCTTGTGGTTTTGTCATATCAATAGTTGTTTTCCAACTTTGAGTTGTTCTGACTCTGGGTGTGTGAGATTTCCATGTCTGTCTAGAATCAAACCTATATGGGTTTGACTTCCAAGTTTGGTTCGAAACAAACTTGTTTGTGTTGTACCTCCAAGTTTGTTTTGAATCAAATCTAGTTGACCTTTGTCTCATATTCTCAGATTTTTGTTTCTTAGCATCAATCTTCTTTTTGTCAACATCCACAGGTTTTAGATTAGGACACTTGCGTGCAAGATGTCCTTTTTTATCACATTTGAAACATGTTCTCATGGACACATCTTTGACCTGTGGTTGTTGCTTTTTCTGTTTAGCAAAAAACTCATTATTAGACTGTCTCAATTTGAGTTCTTTTTCTTCTGCTAAACTGTTTCCTTGAACAAAACTCATTTTTGCCTGATAATTTGGCATTTCATTTTTGTTTCGATTCTGTTTCTTCTTATAACCCAACCCAGCCTTCATGTTTTTCTTCTTGTAACCAGGTTTGTTATACGAACCTTTATGACTCTTACCAACAAACTTTGAAATCTCAGACTTCTCAATCTCAACCATTTTGAAAACTTTATCAACCTTTTCTGAAATCACATTCTGAATCGGGAATACAACATCTAAGAACAATTTTTCTGATCCAATCATGGTATAAACCAATCCTTTTGAATCATCATTCAAATTTTTCTCGGATTTTATGTTTTTCAGATATCCATCATGAAGATTTCCTTCATCTTCACTCTGTGATTCAGATTTACCTGTATCAACTGACTCTTCTTTCAACACACTTTCAACGATTTTACCTACCACCTCTGAATCATGAGACTCATCAGATTTGGAATAGGTTATGTCAATGTTGTCTGGCAATTGGTCTACAATGTTGAAAGCTTTTTCGACCTTTTCCTCATCATAAAATGCAAATTTTCCCGGTGGTGGAACTTGATGAAACTCTGAGCCAATGCCTTTCTTGTTCTGCTCAGACTCACCATCACCCGGTTTTATATTGAAAATTCGTTCAAGCACATATGACGACACGTGGTAACTTTTTAACTTGTTGTTATCCTGTTCTAAATCAGCAATCTGTCGCTTTAACTTAGCAACATCCTCAATATAGGAATTAACAACATCTTGTTTTATAGAATACATTCGCTTAAGCTCTTTGGTTGTTTCAGACAGATAATTCATTCTAGATTGAGCATATTTCATTTCGTTTTTCACTTTTTCATATGATTCTTTTGTAATGTGATATGATAATTTCATTGAGTCGTATTCCTTTTTCATTTCTTGACAAGCAATTTCTTTTTGAGAACACTCTTCTGTCATTTTAGAAACATTTTCTTTCAAAACTTCATTTTCTTTTTCTATCTTTTTACATTTTTCGGAAAGTTTTTCATCATTTTCTTTAAAAACTTTTTCTTTTTCTAGCATTTCTTTGCATTTTTCTTTGAAAATGTTTTCAATTTTTGGGAATTCAAGATCTCTTGTTTTAAATTGCTCATCTTTTTCAGTACAAGCTCTGCACGGTTCCATGCATTTCTTACACTGATCAATCAGTTTCAAGTTATCAGAATCAGAATTTACCTCAGTGATTGGCACTTCGGTGTTTTCAGCAGCTTTTGTTTGCATCAGATCAGCATCATCTTGCTTCTTTTCCTTAACACTAACTTCATCACCAGCATCACCAGCTTCCAAATTCTCATTCTTTTCTTCTTTCTTCACCTCTTCTTCAATCTGCTGTTTTTCAGTAACAGCTTCTTCAACTTCAACAGCTTCTGTGTTAACCTCTTCAGCATTTTTCTTCAGATTGTTCACCATCTCTTCAACACTATTCTTCATTCTCTCTTCATCTCTTTTTCTTAGACACGATAACATGGCATATCTGAGCTCCTTTTCATGCCTTTTAGCATATGTGTCATCTTTCATTACCTTACTATAATACTTAGCTCTCAACGGGACTATGAGAAGAACATCATCAAATATTATGTCTTTCTTTGGAACAACCAGTTCTCCTTCTCTGTTGTCGTAACACTCTCTCTTCTTATCCCATCTTCTGTTGCTGACAGCACTTTCATACTCTTCCTGCATCTCGTCCATTCTGTTGTAGACCACATTTCTTTCTTTGTAAGTCTTCTCACTCAAGATCTCTTCTCGTGTTTTTTCTTTGAAATCAACTTTTTCTTCACGGATTTCAGCAGTGTCTTTGTCTTTGTTTTCATTTGAATCTCAGCAACAAAAACAAACTTTCTTTCTTCTGTCATAGCTCTCCCATGAGCTATTTTACGAACATTCTCTAAACGATCTTCTTCTGGACAAACTTCAGACCAATCATAACCTTCATCTTCGTAAATAACATCATAAGCTCTTGATTTCTCTTTCAGTTTATCTTCAATCAACTTTGGTTCTTCTCTGCTTCGATGGTAAATCGCCTTTCGATAATAATCATCGTTGAAAGGACGTTCATTTCCTTCAGCAACTTCAGAGTTTCTGCATTCTCTTTTGAAATGACCCTTTTGCTTGCATTTGAAGCAGGTCACTTTGGATTTGTCGAATCCAAGCTTTGTTGACGCACCTCCAAGAGATTGTTTCCCGGTAATCTCCATATACCTCTGAGCTCTTCGAATACAACTGGCTAAACACCAACGGATGTCAATGAGCTCCATCTCTTTCGGATCAATCTGGTCGTAGTCTTCTTTGGTCAATTCAGAGTTTCCAATTTTGCCAGCTACTAGACCTTCATGACTCCAGAACAGATGCAAGAAAACTCATTTGCTGCTTTGCTGCATTGATACTCATTGCAGGAGAATTCTTCAATTTGAGAGCAATGTTGCATAGAATCTCTTCAGTTTCATCAGAATTTGACTTTGAAGATGAATGATATCCAGAATGATGACTTGTTGACGTTGTTGGAGGTTTTATCATCTTCTCACAACTAAATGCTGTTTTTGGTGAACCAACGCCTTTATCAGAAGGTACACTGCCTTTGTAGTACAAGCCTACATTCTGTTGATGTGAAGAACCAGTCATCTTGCTCTGTTTCTGCAACTCCAAATCATGACTTTCAATCTTTTCAAACAAAGCATCAAGAGCAATATTGTCATATGAAGCATCATTTTTTAGGATAAAAACAAATGTTTGCCATTGATCAGCTCGTGGTAACACTTCAATGACTTTATCAATAAGTTCCTCTCTTGTTTTATCAATTTTAAAACGTTCAAGTTCGATTTTAAGGTGACAGAATCTCTCTATCATTTGTCTCACTGTCTCTCCTTTTATATTATCAAACAGATCAAATTCTTTTTTAAGTAAGGGAATTTTATTCTTTCTAATCTGTTTTCCCCCCTCAGCTTTAACTCGTAAAGCTTCCCAAACTGATTTTGACGATCCATCATGAGTAAGCAGAGCAAATATATCATTTCTGATTGTTGTCTGAATCAAAGCAATCATTCTCTGTTCAGCTGCGTATTCTGCTTTGTCTTCTCTCGGTAACCTCTTGAATGGAAGTTCTTCGCCTTTATCATCTTTTGGCCTTTCGTATCCAAACTCTAAACAGAACCAGCTTTCATGGGCATATGCTTTCGCCCAGTTGATGAACCGTTCTTTCTACCATGTGTAATCCTCAATGCTATCAAGAGTTGGTGGTTTTGAGTGAGTTCCGTAAAAGTTATCATGTTTGATGTTTTCGTTGATCGCCTTCGTGATGGTTTTTGGTGTAACATTTGTAAGCTCAGACGATTCGGTTGTGAACGCGTTGAAAAACGTGTTGTAGAATTCCTCAGCCATGATGTAAACCTGGACAGATAATCAAACAAACACAATCAGTACAATCAATATCAAATAAATTGTAACAAACTGACACTTGATCGACGTGAAATGATCTCGACACGAAAAAGTTCACTTTCGAGTCAAATATGACACTCTTGAGCGAAATCAGGATTTTGGGTGTCCCTTTGAGCGAAATCAGGTGTCTGGATAAGCGAAATCACCCTAGAACCTTATGAGCGAAATCCCTAGGACCTAATCAGCGAAATCAGTTTGGACTCTTGGAGCGAAATAGTAGATTATGTGTCACTGGAACGAAATCAGAATGTTCATATAAGCGAAATCATGTTTCTTTGTGTCTCAAAAGCGAAATCAGTTGCCTTTTGAGCGAAACCTCAAAGTATGTCACATAAGCGAAACCAGGTTGACAAATAAACGAAACCTCTAGGTATTTTGGAGCGAAACCTTGATGATGTACACAAGAGCGGAACTACAGGATACAATTTGGAGCGAAACCTCTCAATAATGTGACACAGGAGTGAAACTAAGTGTTCAAATAAGCGAAACTACACAAAGTCCGTATAAGCGAAACCTAGTCCGAACCAATTTTAGTCCATTTTTAATCCGATTTTCAGTATGAAACTTTCCAGGGTTTATCTATGACCAATTATCTATTATCTGTGTAATTTTGATCCGGTTTTGACCAGTAAATCTCTCTGAAATAATGAAAGAAGGTGTAGAAGTCAGAATGATTGATATCAAGCTAAACTCTTCTTCCTGAGCTCTAATACCACTTGTAGGATCGTTATTTGACCCGATTGAGTCGATCAGAAGAGCTTTATGTCCGGTTCAAAGGCGGGATCAGAGAACTGGACGCGAAAACAGCTTGATACTATATAATCCGTCACTTATATTGCATTTAACAATGATTACAACCTGGACAAAGTTTGGCAGCACTTCGTTACAAGTTCTGGATCCGTGCCAAATGAAACAACAATGCACCTATATATAGTTGGGGAGGTTTCGCTTATATGGACATGTCCATATGAGCGAAACTACATGTTGTGGTTTCGCTTTTATGAACATTGTCCATATAAGCGGAACCTCTTGCATAACCACTAAATTTTGACTCTCGAACCTCGTGCACTGGTTGTTCTAATCTATCCTATTCTATTACATGATACAAGACGAAGTCAATAGACGTAATGCACTAACACTCTTGATTGAGACGGAAGCAAAATCATAGAAGGTAAAATAACTAACAATACTCTTATTCAAGATAATCAACACATATTACAATACCGAAAGGGTGCACATCCTACTTCTCTCTCTAGAAAATCTGGACGCTAAGTTATGGACATCGAGTCCTAAACACACGGTTTCTACACACAGAGTTTTTGTTCTCTCACATGCTCAACTCAAAATATCAAATAACACATGTATTTGTAGCAACACCCTAAGTGCGCTATGCCCATAAGTACGCAAGGCACTTAAGTGCGCTAAGCATCTAGGTACGCCATCTCTTTATCTTCGTTAACACTTGTCTTCGACAGAGAATTACATACCCACAATTACAAGGCTTGGTACTGCACTAACAAACTCCCACTTAATTGTTGCTATCAATTCTGACAAACACTGATACCGATACTGTTAAGACCATATCAGTCACAAGTACTGTATTAACAATAAACTAAACTGATGAGATACAATACTGGTACCAATATTGTTCAAACCATATCGATAATATTAAGATAAGAAAATCATTAAAAGTTAAAATTAAGAATCACAATATATTTAAGGTTAAAAGTAAATATAAAAATATGTTTAAAGTTAAAAATAAATCCAACAAAAATCTATTATAATAAAAAAATAGTAAAATGTTAAAAAAAATATAGAGTAAATTTTCATTCAGTCCCTGAGGTTTGACTAAAATTGCCAATTTAGTCCAAATATATTTTTTCTTGCCATTTTAGTCCAAATAGTTTTGTTTTCTGTCATTTTAGTCCCTGATTTTTGTCATTTTTTGCCATTTTCATCGACCGCCACCACCACCTCCCACCACCCACCCCATCACAACCTTCTATTATCGTCACCACCTGCCTGCACCGTCACCACCCACCCACCCCACCACCATCACTACCCACCATTTCCACCACCACCGGCCACTTTTCCGCCACCGACGTCATCAACCAACACCGCCGCCATCATCGTAAAACCAACAACCACCGCCATTATCTTCACTGTAAACCGGCACAAGACCATCCCCATACCTTTGCACCTGCAAAAAAAAAAATGTGGTTTGGCCAAAATTCACCTCAGTTAACTAAATTTTTTTAATGGAGTTTGTGGGTTGAATGAAAATGGCAAAAAATGAGAAAAGTCAGGGGCTAAAATGGCAGAAAACAAAACTATTTGGACTAAAATGACAAGAAATAAACTATTTAGACTAAAGTGGTAATTTTGGTCAAACCTAAGGACTAAAATGGCAATTTACTCAAAACTATATCTATTATTGGAAAATGAAAATAGTATTCATTATCACTCACAGATCATATATATATATATATATATATATATATATATATGATAAGAATCCGTTAGAAACCACTCTTTATTGCGAGAACACGAGAACCAATGTGAACACAACTAAAAATACCTAAAAATTAAAAAACACACAAAAATAATTTTATATAAAAAACTGCTACATTTCGTCACTAAAACAACGGAACAACAGTACCGTTGCACATGTGCATCGGTACTGTTGTTCAAATTTTTTTGTGACGAAATTTAGCGACTTTTTATAAAAATTAAAAAAAAAAACCTTTTTAGTAATTAGTTGTGGGATTTAGATTTATGGTTTAGTTTTTTAGCATTTAGCTTAGGTTGGGTGGGTGTTTAGGATTTTGGGTGCGGGGAGTTAGGATTTTTTAGGTTTTTAATGGGTGAGAGGTGAGGGGGTTATGGTTTTTTAAGTTTTTTGGTGGTGTATTTAGGTAAATTTCCATCAAATTTTAAGTTGTCATATGAAGGGTCAAGTTAAAATGTCTAAATTTTTGTCATTTTGTTCCATTCATACCACTCTTCCCTTGATCAATGGCATTTATGTTTAATAAATCTATACTATATATGAGATTATTTACAAATAATAAAAATTAAGCTTAGGGATAATAAACTCATCACATTCATTAAGAGCATATATTAAAAACTACATTGTATTGTATTTGTGTATTTGACTTAAAGGACTAATTAGTGAATCAAAGTTAATCAAATTTAACATAAAATGTGTTTTGTAATTTTAGAGAAGTTAGCTAAAAGTTTGGATATAAATTGTGGACTCCGCCGCAACACGCGAGTTTCCCACTAGATAAAAAAAATGTAGCAGTATACTATAAAATGTTTATCATAAGGGTTTCTCTATCTAAGCATGTCATCCCCCGACTATAACAACCCTCAAAAACGCCCTAAAATACCCCGTATATGCGAAACCAGACCCAAATAACATTTCTTTTAATTAAAAATAAAAAAAATCAGATTTTTATACCTGTCGCGCGGCGCACCAGGATTAGGAACGGACTCGTTTCTTGCCGGACACCCATACTGACACATGTCTGCCACGTGTTGGATCTAGGGTTAACTCCGCAACCCTAGTCGTAGCTAGAGTTGCCTCGCGGGGCGTGCCAGGATCAGTGGGAGCTGTCGTGTGGCACGACAGGCTCCGGAAATTTGTATAAATAAAGCAGGGCAGCAGCAGTTTCAAATCGTTCAAATCTCTTTTCTCTCGCCATCTCTAAAGTCCGAAATTATACCCCCTAAAACACAAAGCTCTGCCTCGTTGTAAGTATTTTAACCCCCAATCACTAATTCATTACCCTGCCCGATTGATCTAGGACCCAGCAACGCATGTCAACGCTCTGCTTGACTAAGTTCATTAGGGTTCTGTCTCATGCTGTATGGCTAATGTGATTTGGGTTATTTTACTAACACGCGTGCATTGTATGTTTTTAATATAAACTCAAGTAAATAATCAGGAATTATCACCAGGAAATCGTTGAAATACCTACGTTTACAATGTGACTCATTCTCTTTTTCTATCAAAATGTGTTACAAAATCTCAAATGTTTTCAGTTATACTTACAATGATTAAGTCTTTATACTTTACAAAATATTGCCGGTATTATGGGGTTTTTTATACACTACTTGATAACCTTCACAATTGGACACGGGTAGTCAATGTGTGATATGACCATAGTTACAGATCCGTCGAGTGACAAGTACTTGGAGTTTTTGGTTAGATATAAACATTGTAATCACTCTTAATACTGCGAAGTTATAACAAATATGTTTTTATAAACTGGAATGTACTCGCCAGTATTTCTTGCTGATAAAATCTTTCTAAAACGCGTTTCAGGTAACTTAATGTGAAGCTATAAAGAGCCAGCTATAGAGCACTGAAGGCTTAAAGAAAGCGGCTATCGAAGTTACCTAAATAAAATAAGTTTATGTTTTTCAGCAAGTTAGGGTTTACCCCTATAAAAGATATTATAAATGAATTATGGGTGTTATCCCATTTGTTTAATATAAAAGTTTGGAGTTTTGAATCTCTGAGATTAAGTAACTATGATCCTGATGTCTCATTTTCGCTGCCAAATTAATAACCATTGATACCACCGGCTTGTGTTCGCGGCTCCCGCTACCGGGGTGGGGTCGGGGGTTGCGACAGAAGGTGGTATCAGAGCCACTGGTTTAAGCCACTTAGGTGTTCTTTAAATACCTAAATGTTAACCTATTGTGTTAGGAAATAACTTGTGTGTTATTTGTGTAAATATGTATAATATTTTTTATGTCATTTTGACAATTTTCTTAGTTTACAGTATGAGTGATCAGGGTACTTCTGACGTTTATCGTCATCTACCTCATTCTCCAATGGATGAAGGAACATCCCAGCCAACCTCAAGATACACAGCCAATTCCGAGGATATCCTTGTTTTTAAAGCCAAATCCGAAGATCCCTTTCCACCTAAAAAGACAGGGTGGTTTAGTAGAGTAAAAGTAGAGAGGAGAAAAAGAATGAGAAAAATACAACAACAAGCAATAGTGAATAGAGTTGAGAGAAATACCCAAAATACAGATGCTAGACCTTTATGGGAAGAAGAATTGGATAGGCAACTAGCCAACTTTCATATGTTTGGAAATGTAGATGGAGAGCCTGATTTCAACCAAATAGCAGTACCAGAACCGCAATTACTTCCTTTATTCTCTGACCAACCCATGAATCTAGAACAAAACCAGGAAAACCAACTTCTAATCCCAGTATTCGATCCAAATGAGATACCTAGGATTCCAGCACCGAACCCTTTAGATCAGTGGTGGGCCAACGACTGGGCAATTCAGGAATTACTGAATAACCCATATCCCTACGAAGAACCAGAACCACTTTACCCTGAACCCGTACCAGCCCTAATGCCACAAATGAGTCATGAGAATGTGGAAGAACTTCGTCAGTATGGTGAAGAGTTGGTTGAGGAAGGAATCCGGATTTGCCAAATCGGAGAAAAACTCGCCTGGAAATACGACGAGAGGGAAATGCAATATTAGAAAGTCAACGCCTACTATATATGTATATGTGTAATTTCTGTTACTTAGAAAAAAATATATAAAATTATAAACTAAAATAGATATAAATTAATATATAGTATATATATATATATATATATATCGATGCATAGTCTCGAGTGTTTAAATTCCAGTTATAGTTTGTAATAGATGCATATATATATATATATATGGAAAGAGTAAAAGTCGCAACGATCGACGTTTTTGGTTCAATGTGCTTGAGTGTTTGTTTGTATTAATTTTATTCTATGATATTAATACCTTGATAATGTTTACAATTCAGATGTCAAACGAAGTAAATCAGGAAATCCATAATAAGGCTAATAACGAAAACCAAGTGGATAAAAGTGCTATCGAACACATAGTAGCTCAAGGAATCATAGAAGCCATCCCTATATTATCGACACTATTAATAAAAAGGCAGGATAAAAATTCGTGATAGGCAGTAAACGTGCACCCACTGAACCAAGTCACAACGTGAATGGAAATCACGGACTACTCATCCAAGCTCCAATTCCAAAAAGAAGAAGAACCATCTCATATGGTTGTTGTTCTTATAAAGAATTCTTATCATGCAAACCGATAGAATTCTAGGGCAATGAAGAAGCCATTTCAGACTTGCGCTGGATTGAAAAGACAAAAGCAGTTTTAAAGATAAGTAAATGCGCAGATGAAGATAAGATCATGTATGCTTCTAATCTCTTTAAGAATGCAGCCTTAGAGTGGTGGAATACCATTCTTTAGTCAAGAGGAAGTGACAGGGTTTATAACATGGAATGGAACAACTTTAAGGAAATAGTTGAAAGGAAATTATGTCCTCCTCATGAAAAGGAGCAGTTTGCTAATAAGTTCCTAAATCATAGAATGAGTGGGGTAAATTGTAGGGAATATGCTACCATATTCTTTGAATCTGCAAGGATGTTAGGATCGGAGGCTCTCATGATTGTGTTTGTTTGTGTAATTTGAACAATGAATGAATATGAAACAATGAAAAGTGCAGCGGAAATGAATAACAAACTTTGTAAACACAATCAAAGGAGAAAATAGTTTGATAAACATTTTCTTTTAATAGAGTTGAAAGATTACAATTCAAAGCAAAAGATTACATTGCAAGCTTACAAACTAAGCTCCCCCTCAGCCTGATACTACAGTGGTTGGTTGCACAAGATGAAAGGATTGAACTGAGGAGAAGAACTCTCTCAGGACGAATCAAATGTAACAGTACAGAGTACTGTTTCATTTATAGACAATCCAAACCGCTGAGGCATCTCAGCTGACGTCACCATGAAAGCGACGTCTAACAGCCTAACAACCTGTATCTACTATTCTTATACAAACACTGTTAAACCTAACCACTGACTATACATAAAACATAAGATATACTAAACTACTGCTCTCTCTTTATGTCAGTGCTTTCCTCGAGGTTGATCAGTCCTTGATTGGGCAGTGCTTTGTCATCAGCAGTGCTTAGTTCTCAGCAGTCTTTTGGCTTCATCAGTAGTTAGAAGAACAGCAGCAGTTGTATCCGGGCAGTGGATGCAAGACCATCAGATGTTATAATCTCTTTCAAGGGAGAAGACTAAGTGTAAACTGCTGCTTATTGCGAATCCACTGTCATGATCCGGTTTTGGCTTTCATTATCTGTTCCTCTGGCAGGGTTCAATCCCAACAATCTCCCCCTGGAACAGATTATGCCAAAACCCTTCATTATTCTGGATCTTTATTTCTCATCAGAATTTCTTTGACTTGTTCTTTAAATTTCAGCTCAAAATCCTGAGAACTTGTATCATCTTCATCTCAGCACAGTGTAAGCTCAAGGAGATCTTGTAGATCTTCAACACCCAGGCCTAGTGCTTGATTCCTTGATATATGCTTCACTTCACCATTGATTCTGACCAGAGTCAATACATGGGTCTTTTGATCAGAGAGCCACTTTAGTATTTTTAAACCAAATGGGTTTCTTGGGAGAGATTTATTTGAAGATGAGTTGGGAGATGTTGGCCTATTCATGACTGGCTGAGCAGTACTTGCAGATTGTTCCAATTCAAGATCTTCTTTCATCATTAATTTAATGCCCTCTTTTACAACAGCATTTCCAGCTTTTAGATCTTCAACTGTTTCAGCCCCTGATTGGTTTTGGCTCCTTCTTTTGTAGATGGCAGCACCAGCTGGAGCAGTGGTTCTTTTGATTTGTTGTTTTGGTGGTCTTTTTGAGACCTCTGCTTTGGAATAATCAGGCTTTTGTGGAACAGTTGGATCTTTCTTTCTAAGTTCCTCTAACATTTTGTAGGTAGCCCTTACTCTATCTTCTCCCCACTTTGTCACTGAATTCTTTGACCCATAATCTGCTGCTATCAGCTCCTCTTTCATTCTTTTTAACTCTAAGATCTTCTCAGCTTCAAATTGTTTGAATTTTTCAGGAGGAGTCTGCTTGACCTTATTTTTGATCATTTCTTGAATCCTGGCTGCCTCCTTTTCGAGCTCAGGAATGGTCCAGTTTTTGTACATGTGTTTCTCCCCCTTATATTTCTTGTAGGTTATGATGTTCTCAATGTAGTCTTTTCTCAAGGACTCATCTACCCTTTCTGAGATTTGCTGACATACATTTTTTGGCAAATTGCTCCATAGATCTGACCTGAGTGAGTAGAAACTGATAGTTTTGCTGAAATTCCCTATCAGATTTCCCTTGTTTATTTTTTATTGCGATATCCTCTGCTTGCTTGGCCTTGAGTTTCAAGTATTCTTCAATATTGTTAGGCCTGGGATATCCTTCAACTGATGGCAAACTCCTTTTAGCTGGGTCATCCTCATAGTAAAAAGATTTGATTTCTTCCCTAACTGCAATGAGTTCTAGAGGAAATGAGACACCAGCAGGAGGTAATGGCTTTAGAATTTGAGCTAAAGAAAGAGGTATGGGTTTTGGAATTGTGACAAGTGACAAGGATTTTGAAGATGTTGGTGGTGGTGAATAGTCATCATCTTTGAGGATTAGCCTTCTCCTTTTTGTTTGAGGAGGGACTGATGATGCTTTGTGTGGAACAGTGGTGGTAGATTGAATGGCAGTGGTTTGTGATTGACTAACAGCTGTTGAAATTACTGGTGTTTCAACCACTGTTGTCATTACAATAGATGTTGTAACATCTTTTGTCTTCTGCTTTTTGGCAGGGAGTGATGGTGGTGAGGTTGTTTTTGGAGGTGATTGTGTTGGTGGTAAGGCAGTGGTTGTGGTGTGTGTTGAAGTAGTGTGTATTGAAGTGATAACAAATGTTGAAACCTCTAAAGTACCACCAGTAGTTGATACAGTAGGAGTTACAACAGCTGTTTGAGTGGAGGTTTGATGCTGATGGCTTTTGGATGGTGGTTTTGGAATATGCTTTGGAATTCTGGATGGGATGGACTTAGGTTTCCTTTTTGGCTTAGGATTTTTAGTATCCTTTGACCCAGAACAACCCTGCACATACAGCTCCATGAAAGCTCTTTTCTCCTCATTCCACCGTGAAATATCCTTTGCCACTCGATCCCTTTTTACACTTGCTACTCCTTCATCAAGTGCTTCTTGGGTAGCATCAACCTTTATACTACCATCTGGCACAGGAATTTTTCTGGTCATGGCATCCCTTTCTGGTTCAATGTAAAGACCATCATCTATTCCCTTCTTCTTCCACTCCTAAATTTTCTCCCCCTTTTTGGCATTATCTGGGGGAAGTTGATCAATGAAAAGTACTGTTGGAGGAGCAGTGCCAGTGTTTTCCAATAAATGGGCCTTGATTGCCTTAGTATCTGCTTGAGTGTTCTTGTACCTAGACTCCATTATGCTTCTCAGCTTTTTCACATGTAGTTCATGTTGCTGATCAGCCATTTCTTTTTGTTGTTGGAGAAAAGGTTTGAAGAGGTGCCAGAGCTCATTTGTAGCAGATGCTTGAGGTGGAGCAGGTGCTTGAGGTGGAACAACATTGGATTGCATCTTTTGTACTGTCAACAACTGTTGCAGCATCTCTTTGATATCTGCAACTGAAGTATCCAGTTTATCAACACGTTCCATCAATTCCAAATATTTTAAACCATCACCCAATTTAATGGGATCATCTGATTTCCCACTAGCAGTGGTTTTATCAGTGGTTGAGGTAGGGAGTGTACTCCAAACGTTAACCACTGATGCCCCTTTTTCTTGGTACTGGGGTCTTCTTCCTTCAACACTTGACAACCTTTTGATGTTGCCAGTGGGAAAAACAAATCCACTGGTGGTTGGCAGAGGTCCTATGTAAGGAATTGCCTCCAAGGAAGTCTTATTAATGTAACCACTGTCCAAATGCAAACCTATGGGTTCAACACTTGTAGTGGCTGCTTCACTTGGAATACCACCAAGAGTTACTTGTAACTCAAGGGGTGTAACCTCCTCAGGTTGTGTTGGTGGGTTAGCAAAGATTGATACATCAGACCCAGTCATGTGTTGAGGGATATTCTCATTGATAGGTGATTGAGAAGGACTGGTTAGTGCCTGGTTCAAATCAATTGCATCCAACAGAAGTTTGGTTGGTGTGGGAATTGTGGATGTGATGGTTGGTGTAGAAAGAGGATTTGCCCCGGAAAGTGGGTTGTGGATGATGGAAACAAGTGCTTCTAGAGCATCATGATGTGGTGTCCCAATTTGTACAACCTGTTCTTTTTGTGAAGAACTAGGAGGGGTTTCGGCTATGGTTTGAGATATTTGTACCAACTGCTGTGAGGAAGTAGCAGCAGTGGTTTCTTGTGACTTTTGTGCTGTCACTGGTAGTAGCTCTGGTATCTCATCCTCCAGAGTTGCCTTTTTGATGGGTTTGGGGGGTTTTTGAGTTTTTCTTTTTGTTGGCTTTTTGGTGATTTTAGGTGTGGGTTTCAAAGCACTTGTTGTGCTACTTTGATCACCTTGAGCAGTGGGCTCAGCAGCAGATACCTGAGGAGCAGTTGTAACTACTAAAATCTGCTCAGGCATCTCTGCTTTTGTTTTTATTGGTGCCAACATTCTAGTGAATGTTTCAGGTGTTAAACTCTTTATTTGAAAATAAACACCTTGTTTTGGCAAATTTTCATTTTCTTTTTCAAATTTTTGTTTAAAATAGTAGCTTAGAAACCTTGGAAAGAGTAAAAATGCTTTGCTATCAACATTCTTCACCAAGTCATTGAAGATTTCCTGGGAATAGTTGTAATCTTTATTATTTAAAATAGCATAGCTCAGGCATTGAATCTTCAATGGTATTTCGTTAAACGCTGTTGTTTTATTTGAGACACACATCAAAAGTGTGTGAAATAAAAATCTGGGTGCAGACGGGAAATAACCTTTTTGTAAGGTATCTACCTTTGATTATTCTGCATATCCGCTTTTCAGAAAATCAGCTTTTAACTCGTTTTTATCAAAGGAAGTTTTACCTTTCTGATCATCGAGTTTGAAGACTTCTGAGATAGATTGCGGAGTGATTTGAATCGCTTTCCCCTGTATCGAGGAGTTAATGGCTACTACTTTACCGTCTTGTTTTTCAAGCGTAGTATTTTTCCAGAACTCTCTCTGGGTTTGCAAGTAAATGGGAGCGTCTGCTGTCAACAAAGTTTTGTACTTTGATGCAGATATGGTGTCGAAGATGGAATCGAAGGTATGGTTGTTTGAGGGTTTTGTAAGTAGACCCAAATAGTTGTGTGGAGATTTGTACTGAATTTCAATGGGTTCTTCGGCCGTTTGAGCGACCTCTTTTGAAGATGATGGTGACTTTGATTTTGATTTTGCTTTTGATTTCGTCATTTTTTATGAAGAAGATCGAGGAATGCTTTGAGAAGGAGGGTTGGAAACCGCTTTGAGAAAAGAATTTTAGAATTCAATTCGATAGTGTAAAACCCTGTTTGGGGTTTTGATCAGGGTTTTATTTAGGGAAAAGGAAAATGAATGCTGATGTGGCAGCGGTTACAAAGATCTGAAGGCTAAAAACTGACCACGTGTCAAACTATGATAAACTGGATGAATAGCGGAGAACAGTTGTTTTGAAAGCCACTGATGTAGCAAACATCAGTGGTTACAACGGTAATAATGTGACACTGGATGATTTTTACTATCAGTAGATAGTATATCAGTGGATAAGACACTAATTTTGAACATCAGTGTTTGCCAAGAAGGTGAAAGGTCAGTGGTTGACTTTCAGCAGTGGAAAGTAATTTGGAAACAGATGTTTGAACAAGACAGTGGTTAGAGGTAAAGTAATGATTTGAAAGACCAGTATGTCAGCAACTGTTTTGAGAATTTTCATTCAAGGTTTTGCCACATGTCAATTACACATTTTGAAGCTTTTTCAACCTCTTGACAGTGGTTTAGTACCCCAGATGATGTAAACTTTTTACTAAGGCAACTCATCCTTGTTATAATATTTGAATTAAAACATGAGTCCCCAAGTATTTTAAGATCTGTTGACAATCAATCATTTTTATAAAGTAAGAACAAACTTGAGTTTGTCATGACCTTGACAACTATACCATTTTCTTTTGATCTGCTTGAGGATAATTTAACCAACAAAAATAAAGGTTATCTTATCCTGACAGGAGATTGAAACTTTTACCATCAAAAACCAGTAAAAGTTAAAAAAAAAAATATATCATTCCAAACAAAATAGAGAATAATATATCCTGCTTTATTCGAGAAAAATCCTTTTTAGAAAAAAATTAAAGGATTTTCTAAAAATAGCACCGAAAGAGCCTGGTAAAACAATAATAAAGCACATAATCATCTCATACACAAGTTTATGAGAATGGTCAGTGGTTGAATGACAGTGGTATGAATTTTAACTGCATTTTGTCCATTGTTTGGTACCATTTTCTTGTTGATTGATTGACAAACAGAAATGAGGACACATGTTCACATGAGTTTTTTTTTCAAAATCCTGTTATAGACTTTGTTACTATGTGATGATTCTGAAAATTTGTCTAGTCCTTTTAAAAGTTTATTCACTGGAAATACCATGGTCACCTGAACCTTTTCTTGAAACAATGATTGCACACAGTTGCTTTGATGACCATTTTTACCCCAACTTTTGGCTCTAAAGTGTTTTATGTTTATACTCTTTTTCTTCTGACTTCAAAAGTTTTGAGATAAACACACTTCTGAGTTTTTGTGAATTTACTTCTTCCCTTTTTACCCTTCCCATTCATAAGTAATAAAATACTTACTGGGAGGTTTTATTGAAGGAATACTTAATCCAGAATCATTTTGCAGTAATGTTTTAAGAGGTTTAGCCATATTTATACAAATATTTGACCAAAACACTAATGTTTTTATGAACATAGGCTTTTGTTAATCTGAGGTTCAACTTTATCATCTAATGTAGTGACATCACAAGTTTTCATCACAGCAGTTGAAATCAATTTTGAAAATAAGAAATAATCCCATAGTTTAACAGATATGTGTTCAGATCTAAAAATTATGATTGACTTGTGCATGATATCACTTATTGTGTGAAATTTGTGTGTCTTATGACATCTTGGTTGTTTTACAGAGTATTTGAACAACAGCTTTATGCGTGATCAAATGTTACTCTGTTTTTCAACAAAATACAACCAACCTTAGTATCAATGAATTTTGAGCCGAACTGTTATGTCAAATTGATTGTTAGATCGAATTTGACTGTCCAGGCTCTGATACCAATTGTTAGGATCGGAGGCTCTCATGATTGTGTTTGTTTGTGTAATTTGAACAATGAATGAATATGAAACAATGTAAAGTGCAGCGGAAATGAATAACAAACTTTGTAAACACAATCAAAGGAGAAAATAGTTTGATAAACATTTGCTTTTCATAGAGTCGAAAGATTACAATTCAAAGCAAAAGATTACATTACAAGCTTACAAACTAAGCTCCCCCTCAGCCTGATACTACAGTGGTTGGTTGCACAAGATGAAAGGATTGAACTGAGGAGAAGAACTCTCTCAGGACGAATCAAATGTAACAGTACAGAGTACTGTTTCATTTATAGACAATCCAAACCGCTGAGGCATCTCAGCTGATGTCACCATGAAAGCAACGTCTAACAGCCTAACAACCTGTATCTACTGTTCTTATACAAACACTGCTAAACCTAACCACTGACTATACATAAAACAGATGATATACTAAACTACTGCTCTCTCTTTATGTCAGTGCTTTCCTCGAGGTTGATCAGTCCTTGATTGGGCAGTGCTTTGTCATCAGCAGTGCTTAGTTCTCAGCAGTCTTTTGGCTTCATCAGTAGTTAGAAGAACAGCAGCAGTTGTATCCGGGCAGTGGATGCAAGACCATCAGATGTTATAATCTCTTTCAAGGGAGAAGACTAAGTGTAAACTGCTGCTTATTGTGAATCCACTGTCATGATCTGGTTTTGGCTTTCATTATCTGTTCCTCTGGCAGGGTTCAATCCCAACAAAGGATAGTACCAACCCTAACCTCACCAGAACCAGTATTAATCTCTCGTTACATCTGGGGATTAATCAATGAGATCAGACATGTATTCAAGGCAGCTAGACCACAAACCATAGAAGAAGTAGTAGAACTTGCTAACACCTTGACAGATGAATTAGTACGCATACAAGAGGAAAATCAGAAAAAAGAACCTAACTCAAAAGATTTCCCAAGAACTACGTTATGGTAATTCCAATAGCGGGAAAGGAACAGGTTCTTCCTCTTCACCTTACTGCAAGTCCTGTAAGAAGAAACACTCGGCAAAGTGTGTTATGTCCTACAACTTTTGTAAGATACCAGTACATAAGGAAGAAGATTGTAGGAAGAAAGCTAGTGCCTGAATATGCTACAATTGCGAAGAAGCCGCCCATATCAAACCGAATTGTCTGAAACTAGCTCTGGCGACAACTAACAAAGCAAAGGCAACAGAAGGACCCAAGAAAAATGCCAGAGTATTCGTTCTGACAGCCGAAGAAGCCAGGATGATTCCAGATGTGATTGTCGGTACATTTTTAGTTAATGATGTTTATGCTAAAGTATTATTTGACTCTGGTGCAAACCAAAGTTTCATAAATACTTCTTTCTGCAAACTTCTCAATCAACCATTAACTAAACTTCACCAAGACTATCTGGTGGAGACGGCAAATGGAAATTCTATCGAAATAAGCGAAATCTTGCAGGGAGCAAGGATAGAAATTTTAAGTCACAATTTTACCACTAATCTTTTACCAATGAATCTAGCCGGATTCGATGTCGTGTTAGGAATGGATTGGTTTGTAGCCAATCTAGCACGAATATTATGTGATCAAAAGTCTATACAAATAAGTACACTAACTGGCGAAAGAATCACAACTAAAGGAGACAAGCCAACAAGGTCAACAAAATTCATCGCTATGATGAAAGTTGCAAGTTATGCACGGAAGGGAGGAATGGTGTATATGATTTCATTAATCATTAACACTAAAGGAAAAGAATTAAAAGATATTCTCGTAATATCTGAATTCTCAGATGTCCTTTCAGAAGAGTTACCTGGATTACCGCCAGATCATGAGGTTGATATTAGAATTCACCTAATACCAGGAACGGCACCGATTGCGAAGGCACCTTATCGACTAGCACCAATGGAGATGCATGAATTGAAGAAACAACTAGACAAATTGCTAGAGAAAGGGTTCATACAACCTAGCTCATCACCATGGGGAGTACCGGTGTTATTTGTCAAGAAGAAGGATGGATCGATGCTTATGTGCATTGATTATCGAGAATTGAATAAGGTTACGATTAAAAATCGGTACCCACTACCGAGAATCGATGACCTATTTGATCAACTTCAAGGAGCCCGATTCTTTTCTAAGATCGACTTACGCTCAGGATATCATCAATTGAAAGTACAGGAAGAGGACATTCCTAAAACTGCTTTCAAAACTTGATACGGTCATTATGAATTTAAAGTCATGCCATTTGGTTTAACCAATGCTCCAGCTGTATTTATGGACATGATGAACAGGATATGTAAACCATACCTAGACAAATTCATAATTGTCTTTATAGATGATATTCTCATTTACTCTAAGAGTAAAACATGCAGAGCATTTGTGATGTGTGTGCGGTGTGATATATATTTAAGTATATTTTTAGCCCCTTTTTAACACATTAGTCAAGTTTTAAATTTATAAAACACAATATTTACTAACACCAAACACACATATGGGCAAGTGCACCCATTGTGAGTGTAGTATAGTGTTGGTAAGATACCGAGGTCGTCCAAGGACACAAGAGCTTTTAGTACCGGTTTATCCTCAACGTCTAATCAAACCAAAAGTTTAGAAAAAGGTTTTTAAACAAGAAAATAAAACTAACTAAAAATGTTGAAAATAAAAATAAAAACAGATAGACAAGATAAATCACTTGGATCCAATTAGCCTTTAGTGTAACCTTTGATTATTTCCGCACTTTTGCTCTTTTTAAGAGATTATCTTAGTTATAGTAGTAGGCCCCTCTTTTGAAGATGACGTTACCCTCAACACAGTAGTTTGAGTCAACAATGATACAATCCTAAAGGGTTGGATTATTGAAAGATAATTAATTAAGTTATTAATGCATAATGCGGTAGGCCCCTCTTTTGAAGGTGACGTTACCCTCGGCTAAGTAGTTTGAGTCAGCAGGGATACAATCCTATGTACCCGGGTTAAAGTTTTAATAGTTGTTTACATATGAGGGGATCAAGGAGTTCGGACCCCCGCCATCCAATACAGTAGGTATTGAAGGAGGTCCTACTAAACTTGACCCAAGTCCTTGCATGATCTATACACTGAACAAGGCAAGACGCTTACCAAACCATTCCCTTAACCCCCGACCAGGTAGCCAACATATCTCCATATAGACCGTGGAGATATGAATGGTGAAAATCTTTTATTTTATATAGACAGTAAAATAATGCCAAGACACCACAGACAAATGATAAGGAAGATTCACCTTCAACATAAGAAACTAGTTATTAAAGTCATTAATACATAACCAAATAAAAAGTGCTAAAAGATTAAAAATAAAAAGTATTACACTAAATGCTTGTCTTCACCAAGTGATGTAAGAGACTTAGGCAAACATGGCCTTTGATTGTCAAGAACTCTTACGATCAATCTTGGATCCCGAGACTACTCACACACTCTATGATGGATGATGGATGATGGATGATGGTGGTGGATGTGGGTTGTGATGGTGGTGGTGGGTGGGTGAAGTGTGAGAGAGGTGGTTTGCCAAGGGATGGTTTGCAAGTGAGCCAAGCACCCCTATTTATAGCCTGCACAGAAGCCCGGACACGGCCCTGTGCCCGTTGAGCACGGCCCCTTGTCCACCCATCTTCTCTTTCTTCATTAATTGCAGTTTGTCTGCATTAGTTGACCACGCCCCCGTGTCCGCTGGGCACGACCCCGTGTGCAGAAGCGTATCTGTACTATCAAGATTTGCCTAGATTCTGCGAATCTTAGCGTTGACCACGACCCCGTGTCCGTTGGGCACGCCCCCGTGGTGGGTGATAGAAGCTTCTACAACTTTGTCTTTTCTGCAGACACTTGGGCACGCCCCCGTGCTAAGTGAGCACGGGGCGTGTTCAGCCTTCTGTTCTCTTGTTTTTGGTTGGGGAGATGCTATCGAGGGGTCGGGCATGCCACATTTATTTCTTTTCTTGTATTATTGTTAGATTTGGCTGCATTTTTGCTTCTTTTGTTCATTTAAGCTCATTTAACCCTGAAAATACAAAAGGAAGACAAAAGTACACTTTTTCCAACATTAGTATTAAAAAGGGTTAGCTTTATGCCTCATTTGATGTAATTTATATGTTGCATTTTGCACACATCAAATACCCCCACACTTGAATCTTTGCTTGTCCTCAAGCAAAACTATTTATTTTGTGGCTTACACACCCAAATGGAATGGGTAGAAGAGAAGGTTTTGGGCTTATCATAGAGTGTCGAGATTCCAAGATTCTTTATTAGGTTTTATTTTTACTTTATTTACAATCATATTCGTTATGATTTATTTAAAACATTACATAAGATAAATTATTTATTTGGGCATAACATGCCTCTTTAAAATTCCATTTATATACAAGTTCACATAGCTCACGGGGGATCACTCAACACTCGCCCGAAGATGTATTTTTGTGAAACACTCGAGAGCGGTATGGAACTTACTTCTACCATATACTTGCCAAGCAATCAATCCTCCTCCTTTTTAACTATACACCTTTGTAAATATCAAGAGGACTTTAGGGAAGGGTTAGGCTTGGGTTAAAGGTAGGTGGTTGGGTTAGTGGTTAGTAGAAAAGGGCGAAAAGCGTAAAAAGTGTCAGTTTTCGTAAAACATTTTGTTTTGGTGACTTTTTATTTTAATGAAGCATTATTCAAACAAGCCTTTTGATGAGCTTTGTTTGTTTATTGCTAAATTCATTTTTCTTTTCTTCTCTCTATATATATTTTTTTGATAATAAAGTCACAAGAAAACCGAGCTTTGTTACTAAAATAAAGGGTTTAAAATGAAAAAGGGTTTTGGTGGGTAAAAGGGTGTTTGTTTTTGGTTTAGAAATGAAAAGGTTTAGGCTCAAAGGGGTTAACTAGGGGGATTTTGGGTAGGTGGTATAAAAAAGAAAAAATAATGGTGTTGAAATAAAAAGTTAGTCCTAATGCCTCCATCATTTACTTACTTGGGTTTAACTTGGTAAAGACCAGGAATGTATCATCGTGGCAAGTTCTAGAGTCGTAAGAAACCAAGCGGCTATTCACACAAGAAACGAAAAATGAGCATTTAGTTTAAAGATGTGTATTTGTATGCTCAATAAAGGCTCAAAACTCACTTTTTGTGGGAATGGGTTTTTATGTGATCGAGTAGATATAATCAAATTTTAACTAGATTTGTCATGCCTTTTCATAATTTTCTTATGTTTGTTCTTTTTATCACGACGCTGTCGGTTGTAAATTTGTAAAAGTATAACCTTTTTAGAACTTGTTATTTCCAAATTAAACCAAGACAAGTAAAAAAATGAAAAATTTTAGAAAAACTTTTTTGGGTGTTTAGCGGTTCCAATAGAGTTTTGTGTAAGGCTTGTAATTAGGACTTGCAAAATTCAAGGTTTTAGCATCCCCCCACACTTAAATTACACATTGTCCTCAATGTGTCCCAAAAATAAGTTTTTAGGTTGATTGAATGTCTAACAGGTGTGTTAAAAACAAATTTTTATGTTACTGGGCATCTGGACATGGGCCCGTGGAGTCCGGGCAAGGCCCCGTGTTCAGGTTGCCAGTAACAAAAATTAGTAAAAAGAGACAGACGCCTGGGCACGGGGGGTGTTCAGCGAACACGCCCCGTGTCCAGTTACCTGAACTGGGCGATTTCCTGCAGACTGTTCAGCACGGGGCCGTGCTGGCGGGACACGGCCCGTGCCGAACTTGCTGTTACGAAGAAAATTTGTCGGGAGGTTCTGTTTTTGTGCATGGGGTGCTGGTTTAAGTTTCCCTCAGTATCCTTCACCATCCCGAGTGTGTTTTATTCCTGAAAATTAAAACTAAACTAGAAAGCATAAAAAATATTAATCTAAACTAAACTAAGGATAGTTCCGCGGAATGCCTCCGTGGTGCGCCACGTTTATAAGGGTCCTTGGCTAGACCCAAAGCCAGTCATATGTTACCCAAGTGGGATGTTTTGCATCCCATGTTGCACCGTCGGAGAGCGTCATCCAAACTTGAGTCTATGACTTGCATGTAATTGACCGGGTCATCGCCTTCTACTCTCTTACCAACTCCAAACTTCATTTCCTTGTCCCCAACCCTCAATGTTAGTGTCCCGCCATTCATGTCCACTACCGCGTGGGCCGTAGCCAAGAATGGCCTCCCCAAGATGAGTGGTACTTTGGTATCTTCCTCCATATCTAGTATGACAAAGTCGGCTGGGAAGACAAATTCTCCGACTTTGACTAGTAGATTTTCAGCGACACCTTGCGGGTATTTAACTGACCTATCGGCGAGTTGTATGCTCATTTTTGTAGGGCTCGTTTTTCCTAGGCCAATTCAGTCGAACATTGATGCGGGCATGAGGTTAATACTAGCCCCGAGGTCAGCTAGTGCGTTACGAATGGGCGATTCCCCGATTGAACAAGGGATGGTGAAGCTTTCGGGATCGATTTTCTTTTGCGGGAGTTTGTTGAGTAGCAAGGCGGAGCATTCTTCACTTAAATTAACTAATTGCAATGATTCAATTTTCCTTTTGTGAGTGAGGAAGTCCCTCATAAATTTTGAATATTTAGGCATTTGGGTTAGGACGTCAACAAATGGAATATTCACATGCAATTGTTTTAGTAAATTTACGAATTTTGAGAATTGCCCATCGGTCTTTTGGCGAATTAACTGACCCGGGTATGGTACCGGAGGATTCTTGGTGGGCTCTTGATTTGGTGGAGGAGCCGTCTCTTGTTGGGGTGCTGGTGGAGATGGGGATTGGCTAGATCGGCTCTTTTCAGTTGGAGGTAACGGAGCCTCCTCGGGGCCCACGATGCGGTTTCTCAATGTGAGAAGATGCACTTGCACCTTCGGGTTGGTTTCGGTATTGTTTGGTAACGCGCCTTGAGGTCTGTCGGAGAAATTTTGAGCTATTTGACTTACTTCTTTTTCAATGTTTTGAATACTAGCTTGTTGATTTCGAAAGTTTGATTCCAGTTGTTGGAATCGATCCGAGTTTTTCTTTTCGGTGTCGGAGATGAGGCGAGATACGGTATCTTCAAGCCTCTCTCGTCCCCCTTGTTGTTGTTGAGAGAAATTTTGTGACTCATTTTTGGTTGTTGAAAGTTTGTTCGTTGGTTTAGATTTTGTTGGTTACTACTATTGCCGGGTTCTCTCCAACCAAGGTTAGGGTGGTTACGTCATCCTAAGTTGTAGGTACCCGTTGGAGGACCCGACGGCCTAGGTCTATTATCAAACTAGTTTACCGATTCTGTTTGATTATCCATTTCTTTCATACAACTCCAATTTTCATGTGGCCCACCACACCCCTCGCAAGCCATAACCGAGACCGTTTTTGCCATTTCTAACTTTTTTATTTTTGAAGAAAAGGCCTCGATTTGGGCTTGCAAGGAGGTGCTTTCATCAACCTTATGGGCGCCGGGGCAATGGATTTGTTGCCTCGGGGAGTGTGCCACTGAAAATTGGTTTGAGCAATTTCCTCAATTTGATTATAAATTTCATTTGGGCGACGATTACCTAAAAGTCCCCCAGAGCTAGAGTCAAGTGTTTGTCTTGTGTGTGGCAACAACCCATTGTAGAAAGTGGATACTTGTTGCCATACTGCAAGACCATGTTGAGGACACTTTCTCATTAGCTCCTTGAACCTTTCCCAAGTTTCATATAAGGATTCCCCGTCCTCTTGTGAGTGAGTATTAATTTCAGTCATTAATTTAGCCGTTTTAGTAGGAGGGAAATACTTATATAAAAACTTTTGGGCCAGTTCATTCCAGGTGTTTACCGAGCCAACTGGGAGGGTATTAAGCCAAGCCTTAGCTCGGTCTTTTAGTGAAAATGGAAACATTCGAAGGCGGATGGCGTCTTTTGATGCTCCATTGATCCGAAATGTATCACATATTTCTAGGAAGTTAGTGATATGCAAATGGGGATCTTCGTCCGCAAGCCCATGGAAGGTTTCGGAGTTTTGGAGCATTTGTATCAAATGCGGCCGAAGTTCGAAGTTGTTGGCCTCGACATTCTGTGCATTGTTAGCGGCACCAAGATTACCCACGGTGGGTCGTAGGTAATCCATGAGGGTACGTTGATCCGCCATTAGAAGTGGGTCCCCCAAAACTTTCTCTTGGTTTTTAGCTTTAAGTCTTTTTCTTAGAAAGCGTTCGGGTTCGTCTAGAGGTTCTTTTATGTCTCTACTAGAACTGGAGCTCATACACTACGTAGAAATTTCATACGTGGCGCCTGGGTTCCAAGTCCTGCAATAAAAACAGAAAAGACGTTGGTCAGAAGGTTCACCACGGCCCCGTGCTCAGGTGAACACGGCCCGTGGTCGGAGATACAGTAATTGTTTTACGGATCCCTGTTACTGGGGAGCTCGACACGGCCACGTGCTGCACCGACACGGCTCCATGCTCAACTCTCTGTAACTCGGAAAATAAAAACTGCCAGTAACAATGTTGAGCACGGCCCGTGCTGAGCTCTGCGGAAACTGAAAATTTAATAAAAATCATAAAAAATAGAAAAATAAGAAAAAACGATTAGGCCGTTGATTCCTAACTTTCTTAAAATCCTTGTATCCCCGGCAACGGCGCCAAAAACTTGATGTGTGTGCGGTGTGATATATATTTAAGTATATTTTTAGCCCCTTTTTAACACATTAGTCAAGTTTTAAATTTATAAAACACGATATTTACTAACACCAAACACACATATGGGCAAGTGCACCCATCGTGAGCGTAGTATAGTGTTGGTAAGATACCGAGGTCGTCCAAGAACACAAGAGCTTTTAGTACCGGTTTATCCTCACCGTCTAATCAAATCAAAAGTTTAGAAAAAGGTTTTTGAACAAGAAAATAAAACTAACTAAAAATGCTGAAAATAAAAATAAAAATAAAAACAGATAGACAAGATGAATCACTTGGGCACGCCCCCGTGCTCATTGAGCACGGGGCGTGTTCAGCCTTCTGTTCTCTTGTTTTTGGTTGGGGAGATGCTGTCGAGGGGTCGGGCTTGCCACGTTTATTCCTTTTCTTGTATTATTATTAGATTTGACTACATTTTTGCTTCTTTTGTTCATTTAAGCTCATTTAATCCTGAAAATACAAAAGGAAGACAAAAGCACACTTTTTCCAACATTAGTACTAAAAAGGGTTAGTTTTATGCCTCATTTGATGTAATTTATATGTTGCATTTTGCACACATCAATTTGCATATACTTCTGACATTGTTGAGAAAAAAAAGCTTAATGCTAAATTCTCAAAATGTGAATTCTGGTTACAAGAAGTGCAATTCCTTGGACATCTGGTTAATCATGAAGGAGTTCCTGTGGATCCCACAAAGATAGAGGCGATTACCAATTGGAAGGTCCCTGAGTCACCAACAGAAGTACGAAGTTTTCTTGGACTGGCAGGATATTATAGACGTTTTATTCAAGATTTCTCTAGAATAGCCATTCCATTAACTAAACTAACTTGCAAATCAGTTGAGTTTGAATGGAGACCAAAACAAGAGGAAGCATTTAGGATTTAAATCAAAGATTAACCAACGCACCAATACTCGCGTTACCCGAAGGAACTGAAGACTTTGTAGTCTATGGTGACGCGTCTAAGTTAGGATATGGATGTGTGTTGATGCAACGTCAAAAAGTAATTGCCTATGCCTCTAGACAACTTAAGAAACATGAAGAGAATTATACCACCCATGATCTAGAGTTAGGAGCAATAATTTTTTCCCTTAAGATTTGGTGACACTATCTTTACACTAGTAAGTTCATTGTATTCACAGATCAGAAGAGTTTAAGATATGTCTTTGGACAAAAGGAATTAAATATGAGGCAGAGACGTTTGATGGAAATCCTTAGTGATTATGATTGTGATATCCAGTATCATGCATGAAAGGCTAATGTAGTAGCTGATGCTTTAAGTAGAAAATACCATGAAAAGCCAAAAAGAGTACGCTCTCTTAGACTAAACCTGCAGATAGATTTGAATGAACAAATTAAAAAAGATACAGGAAACAACAATCAAGGATGATGATGAAGGATTAAAAGGAATGATTAAAGAATTAGAAAAACAGATGAAATTTGGAGATTCCACAAGAAAAGAATCTGGATACCTATCCAAGGAAACCTACGAACCAAATTTTACAAGAAGCCCATAAGTCTAAGTAAACGATGCATCTTGGAAGTGATAAGATGTATCAAGATTTAAGAAAGAATTTCTGGTGGATAGGAATGAAAAAGGATATAGCAAATTATGTTGCTAAATGTTTAACCTGTTCACAGGTTAAAGCTGAACATTAGAAACCTTCAGGATTACTTCAGCAATTAAAAATGCCAATTTGGAAATGGGAATTGATAACAATGGACTTTGTTACCAAATTACCCAAGACAAGAAAAGGTAATAATACAATCTTGGTGATTGTAGACATATTAACCAAATCTGCTCATTTCTTACCAATGAAAGAAACTTTCTGTATGGAACAGTTAGCTAAGCTGTATGTAAATGAAATAGATTCATTACATGGAATTCCTTTATCTATTGTATCTGACAGATACAGTCGTTTCACTTCTCATTTTTGGACAAGTTTCCAAAAAGCAATGGGAACCGATTTAAATCGAAGTACAACTTATCATCCTCAAATGGACGGACAAAGTGAAAGGACAAGCCAAACAATGGAAGACATGCTTAGAGCTTGTGTAATTGATTTTGGAGGAAATTGGGATGATCACTTACCTTTAATAGAATTTTCCTACAACAATAGCTATCATACCAGCATTAATGTTGCACCATTTGAAGCACTCTATGGATGAAAAATGCCGAACACCAGTCTGTTGGGCATAGATTGGAGAAAAGCAACTCTCTGGAAACAACGGACAAAATCATTCAAGTCAAGAAAAGACTAAAAGCAGCAAGAGATCATCAAAAGAGTTATGCAGATAACAGACTCAAACCGTTGGAATTTCAAGTTGGAGACAAGGTATTTTTAAAGGTTTCTCCATGGAAAGGAGTTGTCAGATTTGGTAAAAGAGGAAAGCTAAGCCCAAGGTATGTTGGACCTTTTGAAATTATCAAAAGAATAGGACCCATAGCTTATCAGCTACAATTGCCAGGAAATGGCAGGAATACATGATGTATTTCATGTATGTAACCTCAAAAAGTGCTTAGCAAACGAATCACTCGTAATACCTCTTCAAGACATAAAGGTAAACAAAAAGCTTAATTTTGTAGAAAAGCCTATTCAGATTGAAGATAGAAAAATCAAGAATCTCAAACACAAAATATTTGTTCTAGTCAAAGTGAAATGGGATTCAAAGAGAGGACCAGAGTACACATGGGAGTTGGAATCTGTAATGCAAAGGAAGTATCCACACCTATTCCAGTGAATCTCTAGGAAGAGATTTAAAACAAGGTGGGGAGGATATAACAACCCTCGAAACCGCCCTGAAATACCCCGTATATGCGAAACCAGACCCAAATAACATTTATTTTAATTAAAAAATAAAAAAAAACAGATTTTTATACCTGTCGCGCGATGTGCCAGGATTAGGATGAGCTGTCGCATGGCGTGACGCACCTGTTTCTTGTCGGACACCAACGCTAACACGTGTCAGCCACGTGCTGGGTCTAGGGTTAACTCAGCAACCCTAGCCGTAGCTAGAGTTGCCATCGCGGGGCGCTTCAGGATCAAGGAGAGTTGTCGCGTGGTGCAACAGGCTCCGGAAATTTATATAAATAGAGCAGGGCAGTAGCAGTTTAAAATCGTTCAAATCTCTTTTCTCTCTTTGTCTCTATAGTCCGAAATTATACCCCCCCCCCCCCCAAAACACAAAGCTATGCCCGTTGTAAGTATTTTAACCCCCAATCACTAATTTGTTACCCTACTCGATTGATCTAGGACCCAGCAACGTATGTCAAGGCTTTGCCTGACTAAGTCCGTTGGGGTTATGTCTCGTGTTGTATGGCTAATGTGATTTGGGTTATTTTACTAACACGCGTACATTGTATGTTGTTAATAGAAAGTCAAGAAAATAATCAGGAATTATCACCAAGAAGCCGTAGAAATACCCAAGTTTACAATGTGAGTCATTCTCTTTTTCTATCAAAATGTGTTACAAAATCTCAAATGTTTCCAGTTATACTTACAGTGATTAAGTCTTTGTATTATACAAAATACTGCCGGTATTATGGGGTTTTGTATACACTACTTGATAACCGTCACAATTGGACACGGGTAGCCAATGTGTGATATGACCATAGTCACAGATCCGTCGAGTGACAAGTACTTGGAGTTTTTGGTTAGATATAAATATTGTAATCGCTCTTAATACTGTGAAGTTATAACAAATATGTTTCTATAAACTGGAATATACTCGCAAGTATTTCTTGCTGATAAAATTTTTTAAAACGCGTTTCAGGTAACTTAATGTGAAGCTATAAAGAGCCAGCTATGGAGCACTGAAGGCTTAAAGAAAAGTGGCTATAAAAGTTACCTAAATAAAAGAATTTTATATTTTTCAACAAGTTAGGGTTTATCCCTATAAAAGATATTATAAATGAAATATGAGTTTTATCCCAGTTGTTTAATATAAAAGTTTGGTGTTTTAAAACTCTGAAATTATTTTCTAACTACGATCCTGATGTCTCATTTCCGCTGCCAAAGTAATAAACATTGATACCACCGGCTTGTGTTCGCGGCTCCCGCTCCCGGGATGGGGTCGGGGGTTGCGACACCGACACCCAACCCGCCCGCCTTATTAGACTTCAAATATCGTTCCCAAAGCAGTCATCGAATTTTCGAGACACAGTGGCCCCTCCCTAAAGAAACCGTCTTCGAATACCCTCCAAAGTGTTAAGGACCCCACGAGGGGCCCTAAAGAGGGATAAGTAATAAATAACAAGCGTGCCCAAAACGGATTTGACCAACGTCACTCTTCCGCTAAAGAAAGCATCCAAACTTTTCGTGCCGAAAGCTTAGCTTGGAATTTGTCCACCATTAGCTTCTAAGTTCTCACCCGGTCATGCTCGCCCCTACTGGGAAACCTAAGTAAAAGAAAGGGAACTCGTCTTTTCTACACCAGAAAATATTTTCCATCGCCTCCACTTCGGTGTTCCCAACCCTCATTACGAACACTTTACTTTTGTCTATATTAACCTTTAGACCCGACGCCATGTGGAAACACCTTAAGATGCGGTTGAGGTTTTTGAAGTTCAACTCCGACCACTCTCCAATAAAAAGTGTGTCGTCGACATAGAACAAGTGAGATAAAACCAGACCTTCCTTGGGGAGTCTCGCCCCCATAAAAGTCCTTGAGTCGACCGCCTTAGTCATCATTACCTTAAGCGCCTCCATCACCAAAGTAAAGAGAAAGGAGAATAATGGGTCACCTTGACGAAGGGCTCTAAGGAGGGCGAACTTGTCCGTGGGAGACCCGTTTATCATTACATAAACTTTTGTTTGTCAATCATGAGAATCTTGATTATTCTTTAACGCATAGGTTTTATTTCATTTTTAAATTGGGTTTAACTTAAGTTCCTTACACTTAGGCCGGAGGGTGTGGTATAAAGCCCCTAGGAGCTTTATCACGTCACGTCAGATTCACCTAGGCGCCACGTCATATGAGGGCTTTAAAGTCCCTTCCTTTAACTTGCATGGTATGGTATAAAACCCCCTATTAAACAAAATTAAAAAAAATATTGGTTGAAAAGATGTAGGCCCCATTGGCACACCCTTTTTTCTCGTTATCACGGTGGCGGACAAGGGATGGCGCCCCCTTTTAACAACAAGGGGGTGGTCGATGGCGGACAAGGGCGCCATAAATGGCTGATGTGGCGGGTGACGCTAAGCCACACCGCAAAGCCTTAGGAGTTTTTTTAAACAACAAAATTTTTAAATTAAGTTTAACTTAAGTTCCTCAACTCTTTGGATTTGTTTTAAACAACTAAAAAACCCAACACGATAGACATCATTTTGTTCAATGTGACTTAAATTCCTTAACCAAGAAACAATATTTGTTGGGGCTGATATTTTCTAATCTATAAGATGTTTTTAAAATAGCAAGTCAATATGGTATAAGATTGAAAGGTTTTTTCAATCAGGTTTCTTGGGCAACAAGCTAATAGTTGAATATTATATTAAAGACGCCTGTTTATGATATAATAGTTTAAACAACTTTACTTATGACTTAATCTTTAGGGTGGAGATTGGTCACCACTAACTTTGACTTAAATACATAAGGTATGATATCAAAATCACTAAGTACAATATCTTTGGAGTGCCAATGAGCTCTAGATCAAGTGGTGGAAGGCTTGCATTTCTCTTGAGAGATGCAAGTTCAACTCTCATTTGGTGCAGAGTAAGACATTGGTGGGCAATGATAGAAGACCCAGAGAAACTTGGGTTCGATACTTGTGCCAAACGGGTTTTACCGGTAATTTCACCGTCGTGACTACGGGCGGGTGGGTTACCGGGTTTTCTCCGGAATTGGTGGTGGAGTCGGGTTACTCTCGTAATACTCCGTTTGGTCCAGTGGGTGTCCCGAGAGTGTTCAGAATTGATTCTGTTGGCCGTTAAAAAAAACAATATCTTTTGAGTTGTAAATAACAATCTTTTAATCACATAAATCAATATTTCAAAACTCATTAGTTACTATCTTATCTTTATAAATATCATAATAACATCCCATCATGTCTACATCATAAATGCTCCATAAAAGTATATGCTTTTCTCGACACAAAAGTCACCTAACTTCCAATATCCAATCTTAAAATGAAAAATTTATAAAATAAACTTAAAACTATAAATAAAGAATTGGATGCATGATTGCATCATAACATTAAACATTGAACCATTACAACATGTTTAGTTAGCTTAAAACTATCATTATTTTGTATAAACAAAGCCACAAAACTTTTACAAGGTTCCCTATGGGTAAAGATGAACCCCTCTATGAGGTTTACATAATACTAACACTTTTGTGTCCTTCAATGCAAAGGTTTTGTTAAACAACTCGGGTTTGCCGGTTGACGTGTTGAATCTGACACGAAAAAATTATATGAACTGGGAAATCATAACAATCACATAAATCGAACACTACACTGTCATTCACATAAATCGAACACTACACTGTCATTCACAGGTTGATATGAACTCGACTGTAGATATAATTTTTAAAGTACAAACAAAAAAATAAAAATAAAAAAATAAACTAGAGATGTCTACAAGTAAAACAAACACCTTTCAAAATCTAAACACATTTATTTTTTTAATGTTGTTTATTGATGTAAGATGTCTAAAAATGTAAGTTATTACATAATACACTTTTTAAATATATAAATTAGACTGGTCAACCCACAAACCCGTACAGTTGACGTGAATCATCACCTGTTTAGTTTAAAGCGTCCAATTGTTGGACCAAAAACCAATTGAAACTCGTTTAGCATAACTCGAACCAGTTAGTTTCATGTTACATTCTTATATTTCAACCTCGCTACAAATACGAGTACATCACATGGTCTCTTTTTAATTTTGTCAAAACAGTTATACGTAATAGACACAACATTGTACACTTAATAATGATCATTTATAGACTGTGAGTCCTTTTACAGTACCATGAGTTCAACACAAAAAGTGAAACCTTAAAGACAAGTTTCCCGTATGCTTCTTTTACATCAACAACATTATTGTTGTTATAGAGTCAAAATCTTTGCTGGCAAACAAAAATGACAACTGGTTAAGAGATTATAGTACATCTGCTATACCACCTACCAATATCCATTTAAACCCATATGGCCTAGCTGGGAAACTACACCCAATTTATTTTATATATTATTATTATTCTACTTGCTTTTTTTTTCTAATCACAATCAGCAATATTTACGTTGCGATTCAGCCAGTAATTACAGTTAACTAAGGCCGGATCTATTCACACATCCATTTGGTCTATTCACACACCCAAACGCCCTGTTATGGCCAAAGCGGTGCGCTTTGAATTAAAGTCAACAGACAAAAGCTGAGCACGTCACTTCCTGTCCGGCGACCTCGTACCGAAGTTTAGCTGACGCTCCATGGGCTATGAGGCAGTCGCGATCCAAATCGATCGTTGTTAAGCCAAAGCCGGTTGAGGATTACGAGTGTTCTAGACTCGTTCAAGGCGTGCTTGTTTGTGCGATTTACAGAAATAAGGATGAAGCTCTGTATTTTGATGTCGCGGGGAAACATGAAAGAATACCATCTCACAAAACGAGGTTTCATAATCATGGGAAACGAAGAAATTTGATATTGGAAGGTATCGAAGATTTGGATACAACTTCAGGTCACGAAGATCACTCTGCAGTAGTTGATCATGATGACTGTAATAAAACGAAAGGGATTTCGAGCAGTTGGTCAATGAAAAAATGAATTAAATGAATCAATCGAGTATGATACAACTACCACAAATTGGGAACCACATATTCGTGTGTAAAAGCTCGGAAAGATGACCGAATAGAGATCTGAATATCCCCTTGGTAGTTGTTACAACATGGCACATGATAAAAGCGCTTCTTTAGACAATCTGGGACTATGTTCCGTTTTAGGGTTTATTCATCACCTATAACAATGTCGATAAACGTTGATTGGAACACGCCGCTTAAATCTCAGTTATGTCTCATTGCATTATGACAATACTGACAGGGGTGTTGGTCTTTTCTCCCACTGTGCAAACTTGAAAAATCTCACCATAACGCATTGTCTAGAGAAGCGGTTTTATCATAATGTTTTATGGGTGGTGAGTTGTGGTTGATTTATTTATGAAACGAATATATGTTTATGCGAATTTAAAGGACTTGCAAGGAATGCTACCATCTATGCGGGCTTTCCATCCATATATTTATGCGAATTTTCTGGATCCTTTCTAGAACCCTCATTGGATCTGCCTTTTCTCCCTTCACAACCACTTTATGTGTCTTACAATCCGTCTGAATATCCTCCACCCCTAATAATAAAGTGAGAGAAATAAGAAACCACACACTAGTGGTGTATGTGAGCTTTTATAGCAACCATATCAATATTCTAGTTATCCTTGCTTGTGGGTATGAGTCTGAGTATATTGTGGTTCGTGAAGAGGTAGGGATAATGTTTTATGGGTGATGAGTTGTGGTTGATTTATAGGAGGAGGTTATGAAACGAATATATGTTTATGTGAATTTAAAGGACTTGCAAGGAATGCTACCATATATGCGGGCTTTCCATCCATATATTCCGTCCAACATATGACACATGATAAAAGCGCTTCTCAAGACAATCTGAAATTATGTTCCGTATTATTACGGTCGTCATGATCAACTATGAAGAGTGATCTTCGATATCTTCCACGTAAAAGCTCGAAAAGACGACCGAATAGAGATCTGAATATCCCCTTTATAGTTGTTACCACATGACACCTGATAAAAGCGCTTATTTAGACAATCTGGGACTATGTTCTGCATCGTAGACTGGTGGGATTGAATGGTTTTAATATATTTCACCTTGGACTATCTAGTCTAATACTTGAAAATGGATATGATCATGTCAAGATCTTTATCTATCATGTCATCGACCAACTGCTTGAAGTCCATTCCGTTTCTCGGGTTCGCATTCGACAGAAGACACCAACTTCCAAAAAGCAGGGTCGAAACGCCCCGCTTTGGCCAAAGCGGGGAGTTTAGGGTTCAAACATTTCCACCGTACAGAATATAACATCGCATCAAGTCTCATCATCCATTGTCGGAAAAAAAAAACCCTAAACGCCCCGCTTTGGCCAAAGCGGGGCGGTTCAACTGACATCGTACACCATCACATCACCGTTTGTCTGGAAAACAGGCCAAAACGCCCCGCTTTGGCCAAAGCGGAACGCTTCGAAGGGATGTGGAAATAAGGTTTGGGTGTGTGAATAGCATGACCCTTAACTAAACCAAACTGATATGATAGAATGTCAGTTTCTATTTTAGAAAAGTACTTTTCATCTTCATTATCATCATACTCAGTAAATCTCACTAATAGCAAAACTAAGGTAAGGTCTGAGAAGGGTATGATGTAGACAGTCTTACCTCTACTCCGTTGAAATAGAGAGTTGTTTCCAGTGAGACCCCCGGCTCGATAGTAGTTTTGCATCAAGCCTTGGACAAAAGGCACATAACACTTAGCAATCGAAACAAAGACCGATTGGTGCATGTACCCCCTTGTCTTTCGGCTATCTACGCCACTACATGATGCATGATTCACCGTCTGCCGCTTTTAACGTTATTTTTACGAAATTAGTAAAATAACATTAGAATTAGTGCAATTTCACTTTTGTTTCCTAAGCAACCACACATATATACATTATATGTGCACACCGTAAATGGGTACTTTTCTTATTAAAAATAGAAATAGTGAATTTTATTTACCTAAAACAGCCGAAAAGATTGGAAAAGTCAATAAACAATAGCTAATATTAGATAATAATTTTTTTTATTTAATAATGTATTTAAACATGCATATGCAAAAGGCAGATAGAAAGAAAAAGGAAACAAATTGCAATAACACAATACTATTGTAGTATATAATTAATAACTAGTGGAAGTAAATATCAATTCGGTTCGTTACGGTATCAATATGTTACCCTTATTTGGTGCAACAACAGAAATAGAAAACCCAAAATATAAAGTCGTGATGTGTCTGAAAGATTCTCGACGATCGAAAACTATAAAAATGAACCTAAGTAATGGCTCTGATAGTATTGATAGCGGTATCAATGTTGTTCGTTCAAAATGTGTTCTGTTTGTCACACTTCTATACATTACCTTCACTCATTATATAGCTTATGATAATAATAATAATAATAATAATAATAATAATAATAATAATAATAATAAAACACTCTATTTTGAATAAAAATTAGTTTTCAACAATTTTCGGACAAAATCAGAACTAAATTTACACCGGAAACCATAAAAACGAATACTGATACTGCTAGTCCGCTACTGAAGTTGTTCGGAAGGTATCGATTACGGTAATGAACAAAATAATCAAGTATATTTAACCCAGTTCGATTTTGAATATAAACTATTAAAGCAGTGTTTCATATAACTTTAAACTCAACAGTATGAAAGAACTATTTCTAATGGTTTCAATAAATGGTTTCGGTTCGATTGATATAACTGCGGTACGATGTACATTTTCAATCAAATTTGTATCGCAATATTAAAAAAAATAATAAATAAACATAGTTGCAACATTATATTTTTTTAAAATGTTAAATACCAAGTTATTAGGAAAAAAAAGTCAGAATTAAATAGTATTAAAAAATTATTTGAAAAGATAAAATTACTATTTATAGCCCTTTGAAAATTATATATAAACTAGGTTAAGACCCGCCCGTGTTGCAGCGCGGGTACATCGTAAACATTGAATGAATTAGTTTAAACGTTATAAGATGCATTATCCATATGAAAACACACATTTCGATGTATCCACTTAAACTCAATGTAACAAGTATAAGCATTGTGATTGGATCAAACGTAAAGTAAATCAAATTCATATCGAACAATCATAACGTATTATATATGACCCAACTCATACATAGAAAACGTAACGAGTATGAAGGAAAATATGCACATGTAATCGAAAGTGATTAATTGGAGCTTTTGAAAAAAAGGGAGAAAAAGAAACCATAATTTGACTTCACTCCGTTTGAAACAAACGTTACAAAACATACATAAAATAAACACGAAAACATATTATATTTGACATGAATCATTTCCCAAAAAAGTTTACGTCGAAACGTAGAACAACATGAATTTATACGAAAACGTACATAAAAATATGCACGTAAAAATTGTTTCTTTAAATGAAAACGTATTATATTTGACCTGACTCGTCTATAAAAAAAGTTTACGTCGGGATGTAGAAAAAATCATATTTATACATACCTGTACATAAAATATGCACGTAAAAATAGTTTTTATGTAAAGGAAGTATATGGGTAAACCGAAACAAAATATTAGTAAAAAATTTAATAGGTTAAAAACGTTTGTAAAACAGTGCCAAGTAGCACCATTGCCACAACCACATCGACTCTCAACATTGTAAAAATAAAATAGATAAAATGGTAAAAATTACACTAAACGAAAAGCAGACTAAAATCGTTGAACCACGCACACCCGTTATAGTGTGTTAATGCGAAGAAATTAACCAGAAACGTAAAACGTAGTTGCGGCAAACTTTTTAAAAGGGAAAAAATGGACGCGTTGTGACTGGTCTGTCAAATATGAAAAAATAGAGCAAAAAACGTTGAACCTCACATGCACGCTACGACAAGTTAACTCGCAAAATTTAAAACGAAATGTAAAACGAAAAACTTGCGAAAGATGAAAAGTATGGGGGACCAAAGTTGTAAATAATAAAGTGTTGTGTTAAATTACAAAAAATGAAAAAAATTGAGTTAAAAATACAAATTTCAAATGGGTTAAAATGTAAAAGATAAAATTTTTATGTTGAAAGTGAGATATCAAAGGTTTTTTTTTTTTTTTTTGAAAAACTCCCAAGCTTGAGGTAGAACTCCTAATGCACAAAAAGGTTGCTAATTTCTATATATAATAATATCATATATTATAACTCTCCCAAAACCCCTAAATACTCCTATACGTCCTAAAATACACCCCGTATACGAAAAACGGACCCAAAATACCTTTATATTTACAAAAATCAAAAAAAAGCAAAATTTTTGGGCTCGCGCGGGGCGCGACACCAGGCCGGACCACATTGCGCCACGTGTCCTATACGTGTTGGGTCTAGGGGGTTGAGTCGACTAAGCTAGGGCCTAACCTAGTTCTCTCGCGGGCAGCGAGAGATATAGAAGCAGCCGTCGCGGGCCGCGAGCCGCCATGTTTCCAGCCTATAAATGGAGTTTTCAAGCTCAGTTTCAATCGTCCAAAATTTTTCTTTCTCTCTCTAATGTTAATAACTAAAACTCTCGGGAATAATATCCTTAAAAAGCGAAGCTCTGTCTCGTTGTAAGTATTAAAACCCCCGGTTACGTATTTGTTACTCTGCCCGATTGATCTAGAGCTCCGTAACACATGTCAAGGCTCTGCGTGACTCAGTCGTTGGAGTTCTTTCTCGGGGGTATGGCTAATGTAAATTGGGTTATCTTACTAACACGTGTGCATTGTTTAATTTTAATAGGTTATAACAGGAAGTCACCAGAAAGCAGTAATATTATCTAAAACAGCAAAGTGAGTACATCTATTTTTGTAAACCTTTTTATACAAACCTCAATTGTTTTAAATTATGATAACAGTGATTGAGTCTATGTATTCTACAATTACTGTCGGTATGTTGGGGTTTTGTATACATTACTTGTTACTATACTGTGAATAGTAACATGACCACAAGTCAGGATTAACAGTACCGTGGGTGGTAATTGGATAGATATAAACATTGTAATAGCCCTCAATACTATAAAGATATAAAAGTTTGTTTTGATTAAATTGGGATGCACTCGCCAGTATTTCTTGCTGATAAAATGTTTTTAAAACACGTTTCAAGTAACAAAATGTGAAAGCCAATTGGAAGCCAGCTGGAAAGCACTAAAGACTTGGAAAAGTGGCTATAAAAGTTACCTAAACAAGAAAGAAGTTTTATTTCAATAAATTAGGGTTTATCCCTATAAACCTATTATAATGGAAACTTGGGTTTTTTCCATGTATTTATTTATAAAAGTGTGGTGTTTTACTCTGATAAGCTATTTCTTGACTACGATCCTGATGAAAATTTCCGCTGCCAAATTAATAAACACCGATACCACCCATCTGAACTCGCGGCCGGCCGCTCCCGGGGTAGGGGTCGGGGGTTGCGACAGAGAGTGGTATCAGAGCTACAGCCACTGGTTTAAGCCACATAAGTGTTCTGCTGACACCAAAATTTTATCAATTATGTTAGGAAATAATCTAAGTGATTATGTGTATATATGTTTATTATTGTTTTGTGTTATTTGACAATCTGTTAGCTTACAGTATGAGTGAGCAAGGTACGTCTGACGCCTATCGTCACCTAACTAGTTCTCGTACAATATGGTTCTTATAGATATAACTTTTTACTATTTAATATATAAAATTACATTTATTCAACCCATGCAATAAAGAAGGTATTTAAAGATATATTGTTTTATTATGTACTATATAAAATTTATTTATTCAACCAGTGTAATGCACGGGGTTATAACCTAATAAAATATATAAGAACACCAATTTATATGAATATGTAAGGTAGTTATGAAAAGTTTAAACAGAAAATTGCATTTTCCGTCCTTTATGTTTCAACGAAACTACACGCGGTGTCCACTAACTTTAAAAAAGTACATTGGCTGTCTTTTACGTTTGCACATGATTACAGTCGGTGTCCTTTTGACCTAACCTAGTTAAGTTTTCTTGTTAAATGCAATCATGTATCACTCACTGAAAGTCTAGGGACCAATGTACAATATTTTCAAAAACTATTCTCTCTCTCTCCCCGTGCACAACCACACCTTCACCACCCCCACCCCACCTCCACCACAACACCACCACCCGTCATCAATAACCAATCCTTACTTCAAAAGCCTACAACGTCGTTTCTTCCTCATCGCCTTCTGTACAGCGACGATAACGGACTATAGCAGCACACCGCTAATACAAATAAGTTCACCAGCGATAACATCGTACAACAGCGACGACGTGAAGAATTATGAGGAAAAGTTGGCTGCCGGAACACCGTACACCGTAAATACAAATAAGTTCACCAGCGATAACGGAATACATCATCACACAACCGCATACTCCGTCGTCGTTCCTCCGACAAACTCCGCGCCGACGACTACCGACATCTTCTCTGGTTTCTTTTTAACTTCATTCTCCCTCCCATCGCTCTAGTTCGTCACGACGTCTAGATCTACCATTAAACACTCAAACAATTCCTTATCGTACAATGTTTTACTCACCAGATTTGATAAAACCGAGGACCGACATCTTCTCCTCATTATTCTTCACGTCGTCAAGATCTACATTCGAAAATGCAAACAATTCCATATCACATGATGTTTTCTTCACCGGATCTGATAAAATGTACCAGGCGTGTGACACCCTAGGAAAACCAGGAAACCACGCCACCTAACTAGCTTCCTCAGTAAGTACGTGCTAAATTTCAGGAAGAAATTTCTTTCAAGTTGGGGATGATGTGACAACTCGAGTTTTCAAGGTCTTTCCGCGACACACTATTTGTTTCACAATTGTGTTTGCATAACTTGTTTGCCTTGTAATTGTGCACGTTAGTTATATGTTTGAGATGTTTGTTTGATATGTTGTGTTATTTTTTAATTAATGTGATTAAGGTGTTTAGTTAGATAAACTTGTGAACTGTTTTAAAGTTAGGAACTACCTCGACGAAATTTAGGTGTTTCGCCACAAACCATCTTGACGAAACATCTGGAGTTTCACCACACCTGTTTCGACGAAACTTAGGAGTTTCATCATGACCATCACGACGAAACATGGAGTTTCACCGGCCCAGGTTTCTCCGAAGCCCAGTAAGAGCCCAACACTTGTACGCACATATATAACAAAGTAGGGTTGCACGATGTCACATAGTTTATCGATTTGCAAACCCTAGGCTCTCTTCTCTCTCTTGCACGCGACGGCAATCACCAACCCTCTCGAATTATTGCTAGTTCATCTCGTAACCGGTTAGTGTATAGATACCAATTGTCTGATTCAACTTTCTATCACATTAGGTTGCATGATGCCTTGGTAGGATGCTTTGATTTGTGACTGTACAATGATTGCTAGATATGATTTCATGGCTTATGATGATGATTGATGATCTAGGGGGTTATAAATGGTTAGATTGTTGTGATGGTTATGTATGTCGAGATTTAATTGTTTGATTAGAATGATATTTGTAAATGGTGGATTTGATAATCTGTTATGAGATGGTTAAATGATGAAAGTGTCAATAGTTAGGGTTTTCAGTTGTTCATGTATAGTTAATGGATAGGTGGTATGGATATGTGCATAATGATGATCTGTTAATCTAGGGTTCATGTTTAAGGTTGCTTGTTTGATCCACTTTGGGGAAATTGGGAAGTGTTTACGGGATTTACGGGAGTAGTTAGTCAAATGCTTGAAACTGTTAACACCTCGACGAAAGGCCTGGGAGTTTAGTCACTCATGTTGACGATGAAACACTGGAGGTTTCGTCATTAGCATTCTCGACGAAACACTTGGGATTTTCGCCATCTTTTTGTCAACGAAACTTGGGAGTCTCGTCAATGGATAATCACGATGAAACCTGAGGGTTTCGCCAAAGGGGATCACAACGAAACAGGGGTTTCGTTAAGAGGGTAAATAAGCACAGTGAACTAAGTTAATTCGGTTAATGGATGACTATGTTAGTGAAATCATAACTAGGACATGTAATGTTGAACATACATGCAAACTGTGGTCTTAGATGAGCTCGAATAACTGTTAAGTGCTATGTGGCGATTGTTTCTTGAATACACATTATGATCATGACTTATACGTGAAATATGTGGATGTCAACTGATTATGTATGTATGAATAATATAGGCTTTGACTGATTAACTGTGAACAAGTAGATTAACATACCGAGCAAACCAAGGTGAGTTCACACTTTCTACAAGGCATGGGATTCCCGGTGGTTGGGAATGGGTAAAGGAATTAATCGGAAACTGCGTGACCTCCTGGTTTGGAACACGTACTACATCCTCTTTATTGAAGGGTGATAACATGTACTAAGGATTTAATTGGAACTTACGTGATCTCCTGGTTTGGGGACACGTACCACATCCTCTTTATTGAAGGGTGATAACATTGATACTAGAGCAAAATCTCTATCATGAAGTCCCTCATTTTTATATCGACTTAATCGCCGGGCCAATGGCGAGCGGGTCATTAGTTAAATAGCGCTATTTAGGTTTGATAAGCCTCACACTGTGCCGCAGAGGACGAACGTGAACTAATGGATCTGGGCACTAGTCAATGATGATAGACATTGACGTTAGGGCACCAACTTACTTCAGTCAGTGGTCGATATGGTAACGGGTCTAGTGGATAACACGGGGTAGCCCCCACTGGTTAAGGTTTGGGAAACAAGGAACTGATTAACTACTGGTTTTCGAATGAACTTATGGTTTTTGGAACAACTTTAAAATGGACAACCAACTGTGACTTGCTCAACTTTGTTGTTGACTCGTTGTTACATGCCTTGCAGGTCGTTAGAGGTTTAGCTGGAGCTTGCAGGGGAGCATGAGTCGTTGTGGGACATGGACTGTTGTGTGCCATGTAAAATTTTATGAACATTTAAACTTATACTTTGGTTTTAAACTTTATGCTTCCACTGGTAACTTGAATTTGATTAACTTGTTTTGAACACCAATTATATTGTGTGGTTGGACTTTTATTTATTTAATTACATTGTTCAATATGATTGGTGGCTGGATCCTAGTCAGTCACGCCTCCTGCGGTGATACTCCGCTTGTGGATTTTGGGGGTGTGACAGATTGGTATCAGAGCCATTGGTTATAGTGAACTGGGTTTTAAAAAGGGGAAAAGCTTTTGACAAAACCAGACTATAACATGTACAGTGCTCAACGATCCACAATTGTTGGTGCACGAATGTCTAAAGCCTGCGTCTTAGTCTTAAGTTGTTCAATGTATAGGGTCTAGATGTGTTAAATATGTATTGTATAGGGGTTGAATATGTAAATTTGGGTTTGAAATGTTGTGATTTCGCTTTTATGTACATGTGTCATATGAGCGAAATCTTAACTTGATGATTTCGCTCATATGGGCATGTTACATAAGCGAAATCTCTCCCCTATAAATAGTAGTGTTGTTTTCTCATTATGTACGTTCATGTCCAGTGAGTAGCTGAACTGCTGCCCGTGTATTTTGTGAAGATTAATGAGAAAACCAGTTTAAAGTGAACTGCTTCTGTTTCTACTCCATTTCTGCTTTGATTCATGCCGATTTTGTATTTCCGCTGCATTTTCGGTAGTTGCTAGCTCGAATTGACTCAATCTACTGTCAAATACGGTCCTACAATTGGTATCAGAGCCAGTTGTGAGCTAGTTGACCCGAATCAAAGCCTTTTTCTAGCACTTTTTGAGTTTCAGACCTTTCCGACGGACAAAATGGACTGAGATTTGGACATATAGTGTAAAACTGGTTAATAACAAACCCTTGAGATTTTCAGAACTAAAATCAGCTTAAAAGTGATCCAAAATGGCTCGTGAACAGGTTTCGCTCATACGGTATTTGAGTGGTTTCGCTCATACGGAATAAGAGAAACCAGGGGTTCCGCTCATACGAACTATCATATTTCGCTCTTACGTCCATCTAGTGATTTCGCTCATTTGGTTACTTCTTAATTTCGCTCATCTGAACAAAAGTGGTTTAGCTCATTTGGTCATTACCTATTTCGCTTTTGTGAACAATTAAGTAATTTCACTCATAACAACACTTAAAATCTGATTTCGCTTATAAGACCTATTTTAGTGTAAAAGTCATGGTTTGAGCATTTAGTCCATTTCGTACGTGATTGATTTCGCTTATAACTTGTTTGCGGGAAGCGGTTTGACGGCTACGCAGAGTTCAGCAAGTATTATTCAGAACATTAATATGGAAAATGAATTGGGAACAATGCAAAAACCACCCAAACTGATGAACTTAGATGAATTCTCAAGTTGGTCTGGAAGATTTAGAAACTGGGTTCAGGCTAACCACTTTGAAAGCTGGATGAAGGTTGAGGCACCATATACTCCACCGGTAGATGCTCGAAATCAACCGAAATTGATTGGAAGTTTGACGCAAACAGAGCAGAATGATTTCAAAGCAGAAAAAAAGATGATTAGCATTCTTGAGCAAGCAATCAAGGAGGATATTTTGGTGTTGCTGCAACACGATGATAATGCTTATTCTATTTGGGAGGCATTGAAATTAAAATTTAAAAGAAGTGCATCCATGCTCAAGAACAAAAAGGCGTTGTTAAAGAAAGAATTCGACATTTTCACTTACATGAAAGGTGAAACCACAAAAAGTTTGATTGATAGGTATTGCCATTTAGTATTGGAGTTAAAGAGATTGGAAATTACCAAGACAAATGAAGAATTAATCGACAAATTGGCAGATGCATTGCCATATGATGAGTGGGGTACTTACCTAATGATGTTGAAAAACACTCCAGGCTTTGGTAATCTGAATCTTAGTGGTTCCATAGAAAAAATTGAAGCTCACGAGCTGGAATTGCTGAAAATCAAGAAAATGAACTTAGCGAATGTGCAGCAAGATGTGTCTTTGTATTACAAAGGCAACTCTTCAGTTTCAACCAATCAAAGTCCAAAAATACAGACAGGATTCATTGCTGATAACACTTCAAGTGTTTCTTCAAACACTCCTCAATCCGGCAAGTTTTCACCATTCACGAACTTTGAACCAAATGTCAAAGCTCAGGAACAGCCTTCACCTCAAAGCTCAACAGGATCAAATCATCAGGCATACGTTTCTGGGGTTCAGTGGAATATTGCGGTAAACATAAAGAATGGAAACGAGATCACGGAAACAGCCGCAAAACAGCACATAGCAATGCTTGCTTCCGTTCTTGAGGCTTATGAGGGCTTAGTAGCAGGGAGAATCGGTAATCCTGACATGACGAAGGAGGATTACGACCAAATCGATCCCGAAGAACTTGAACTGATTGACATCAAATGGGGCATGGCTAGTCTGGTGAGGAGGGCTCAACGTTTCATGGAAATTACAGGCTGGAACAGTTTATCAGGCCCCGATCAGAAGTTAGGGTTCGATAAGTCGAAGTTACTTGTTTTAAATGTAAAGAACGTGGTCACTTCAAACGAGAATGTCCCAACCGAGAAGTGAATAATCATCAAAACCCGTTCACCAACGACCACTACAGGCAAGCAATTTATCATCGACAAAATCAACAGCCTACTATTCAAAGGCCACAAATTGAGAATAAACCGGAAAAAGCGCTGATCGTGAATCAAGACGATGAGAAGGTAGCTGCAGGTTTCAGCTGGGATAAATATATCCCCGGTAGTGATGGACAGGCAATGATGGCTGAAGTTCTTGAAATTTCTGAGATGGTGTCTGAACCGGAAACAGTTACTGAAGATGTTTCTGTAGTTGTTGAAGAGGTTTCTGCTGAAAATGTGGACAATTTTGAAGAAATAGATGCAGAAGTTCATTACTCTCTATCTGAGCAGGAGGTATTAGCCATTTCTTTGAGATCTATCATGCCTCCTAAAATTTTTGAATCTTTTGCAGGTTTCTTTGAAGAACCAATGATTGGATTGTGTCCAAAATATGAGGAGAAGAAAGAATTTGTTGAAGAAATGATCGATGTGACAAAGGAAATGACCGAAGACACTTTGAAAGAAATTGCTGACAAGGCTCTCATGGCGAAACTGAGAGAGGTAGACACAGAACTTGTGAAACCCGAGTCTGTCGGTACCGAGTCAGTTCAAAAGGAGTCGGATAAGGAGTCGGGAATTGAGGAGACCAAAACTAAGAAAGTTTCTGAGTCAGAGTCCAAAGATGTCGGTAAACAGGAAGTGAAAACTGCTCATGAAGCAGAAATTGTTGAGAAAGTGGATTCAATATCTGAAACATCATTCCAAAAGTGTTTACAACCATGCATGGAGTGTCTTGAAAAAGACACTAAGTTTCAGGAATTGAAAGAACATGCTGACATGTTAAAATTTGATCTAGGACAAGTCAAAGAAGCATATGATACACTAGCCAGATCAGTTAAAATGATTAAAGAAGAAAGTGTCGAAAATGATAAAGCCACAAAACTAGCAAAAGCAACACTTTTTGATAAACAAGTGGAAGTTAATTTTCATATTGACACAATCGCATCATTAAAGAAAGAATTGGAATTGACTAAAATTGAAAATGAGTGAATCGATAATAAATTAATGAGCTATGTTGCATCGTCCTATGTCCTTGAACAGATTATTCCACAGCAGATCAATGCAACGCCAGTTTTTAAAAGCATTCCACCCCCAATGTGGAATCATTATACTCAAAAGTATCCAGATGGGGTGGAAGCTGCATTGAATCTCAAACTGAGGACAATTGAGGATGAGTTGCCAGTAAGCATAGATGTTACATTCTCTGCGTCTGACACCGACAGCGAGTCACAGGTCATCAAGACTGTTGTCGATCAGGTGTTAGATGAAGAGAGTGATAACTCTGATGTTGAAGTTATGAAATCTCATTCTGAGAAGTCTGTTACTGATTCTGAAAATGAGGGTAACTTTTTAGATTGTTTCATACCAAAATCAGACAAGAGTACGAATGATGATCCGATTATGGTGGTTTACACTATGATTGGAACGGACAAGCTTTATTCTGATTTCGAGTATCCTCTTCAGAATGTTAAGATTGAAAATGTCGAGAAAGTTTTCAAATTGGTTGAAATGGACATTAATGTGGTAAACAACAAAGAATTTTTTTCGAAACCTAAAAAATCATTTGTTACAACACGTTTCAACAACTCGGGGAAAAAGGAGTGGGAAGGAAATGGTAACAAGAAAAATGGTAACAACTTTAAAAACAAAGGAATTGGTTTTGAGAAAAAGATGGCTAAGAAGGTTGTTAAGCCAAAAGATAAAATGAATGATGTTTTTGTTGTTGGACCAAGTGTGGATGATGAGAAGGAATACATTTTTAGTCAAAAAGCAGTTGACGATTTCAATGCAGCTAAGAAACTGAAAGAAGAGTCGTTCAAGTCAACTTTTGTCGAGTATGACAAAAGAGTTTGTTATCGCTGCAATGAAATCGGACACATGGCAAAACAATGCAAGAAAGTTTTCAAAAAACCTGTTATTAAACCTGTTGTTCAAAAACCTCGACCTAAGTCACTAGTTGACAAAAAGGGTAAAAAACAAATGGTTTCACCAATCCGCATCTTAAAAAGCGGTGAATCATTGAAGTCGGAAGATAATCCGAAATCGACATTCGAAATTGGCGAATCTTCAAAGTCACAAAAGACTTCAAAGATTTTTCCGAAAACAAAAATTTTTGAAACTCAATCATGGGTGGTTAAACCAAAACAATCAGTTGAGGTGAAGAAAATGGAGAATGAGTTAAAGTTTGATTCAAAAGTTTTTAATCCCAATGTTCTGAATATTTTTGGAAAAATGGTTGACAGAAAAGTCAAAGGGGTAAAGGAATTTTATGAATCAAAAGTGGTTGCTAATGATAATCATGAATTTGAATTTGAACTTGATAAGTTTCTTGCAGAATTTCCTCCAATCACAAATGAAGTAAAATCAAAAGTAAAAACTGATGTTCCGAATGTCGCGTTTAACTTTCCTAAAACTGATGAGAAGTGTGATGTAGTGTTTGGGAGTGTTTCAGCAGTTAAGAAGACATGGAGTTCATTGTTATGATATTTGCAGGGGCTGCCCAAGTCGATTCTATCAAAGTGGATTATGGATAGTGGCGCTTCAAGGCATATGACTGGGACGCTTGCTTTGCTATATGATGTCAAATCCATAAACGGAAGCTATGTTAGATTTGCCGGGAACCAAGGTGGAAGAATCGTTGGTCAAGGAATGCTGTCAAATGGCGTAATTTCGTTCGACAAAGTGAACTACATAGTAGAGTTAACAAACAATTTACTCAGTATTTCACAAATCTGTGATAAGGCGTTTAGTGTACACTTTACTAAAACTGAATGTGTTGTGTTGAAACCAGGGTTTAAAATCCCTGATGAGATGGTGCTGTTGCGTGCTCCGCGGGAGAATGATCTTTATTATCTAGATATGAACGTCACAACGCCAACATCTCATCAGAAACAGTGTTTTGTGTCTAAAACTAAAGCGACGGAAAAAGATTCGATAATGTGGCATCGTAAGATGGGCAACATTCATATTCGCAAAATGAACTTTTTAGTACACAATGATTTGGTTGATGGTGTTAATCTGAAGAATTTTCACTTAAATGATGTTTGTGTAGCGTGTAAGAAAGGAAAGCAGACTCAGAAGTCACACCCATTGAAGATGATGAATACAATCAGGTTACCTCTTGAGAGATTGCACATGGATCTCTTTGGGCCTGTGAACGTAAAGAGCATCAGCAGAGACTTATATTGCTTGGTGGTGACTGATGACTTTACGAGATTTTCTTGGGTAGTGTGCTTGGAACGAAAAGATCAAACTTTTGAGTCTTTGATGGTGCTGTTCAAGAAAATGGAAACTGTGTATAAATTGCCAATCCGGAGGATTTGGAGCGACAACGGAACGGAATTCAAGAACAACAAGATGTACGAGTTCTGCAATGAGAAGGGAATTCTTCATGAATTCAGTGCGCCGTACACACCACAGCAAAATGGCGTAGCTGAACGAAAGAATCGGACCCTGATTGAGACAGCTCGTACAATGTTAGCCGATTCCAAGCTACCAATCTTTTTCTGGAGTGAAGCAGTATCAGCAGCCTGTTACACATTGAGTAGAGTTCTCACTGTCAAGAAGTATAAAAAGACTTGCTTTGAGCTGTTGCACCGTTATAAGCCGAATCTTGAGTTTTTGGAGCCATTCGGGTCTCCTTGTACTTTTATTGATGAAAACGGTAAATTTGGCGCTAAATCTAATGAGGGTTTCTTTGTAGGTTACGCTAGCCCACTCAAGAGGGTGTTCGTACCATGCTTGGGAAAGGTGATTCAAGTTCAACACGTGGATTGTCAGAAGCACACTCCATCACCACAACTTCCCGGACAAAGATTCTTGTTCGACTACGATAAGCTCTGGGAGTCGTTTCATCTGCCGGTCGAGCCGAGTGAGGAGGAAC